>JARFOD010037886.1:0-10359 GCA_031763545.1 Mopalia muscosa | reverse complement strand
CATCATACCAAGAGGGCTGTAATAAAACAGTTGCAGAAGAATTAAATGACATACAAAGCTTTAAACCGAATTTGGCTACTGATCAAAATGTTAAGGAGCCATGTGCCTTTTATTATGTTAACTCACCCAGACATGCGCAGCAAATTTGTGAGCTGATTGGCCAAGCGGCACACACCTCCAGTCGTCATTGTTTAAATGTCTTCCCCATAGCATTTTTACGTTGTAATGGACGACCTATATTTCGATAGTGAATAAAAATTGTAAACGAAATAGCTAAAATACCAAGTTAGCATTTTTGATAGCTAACTTCACACTCTATTCAATGTTGAAGTTAACTACCCCATTCTTGTTTTAAGTAGATTTCTTGTGAGGACCTATTAAATCTAACCTATTAACATTTAATTCAGACGCCAGGAATTTTTGGGGGCAGTAACCCTAACCCGAGCTTAGACAATCAGCATACAAACATACGCCGACTGATAAACTCGAATGATATATAAACAGTCCCTGGTGAACACATTGTTTCAGCTGTATATTATTTATAGGATAATAACCTGCATGTGAATAAAAGAGGCAGATGCTTTACGCTGTACAGATAAAATATATGTTTGGTAAGAACTTAGTTGTATTTGTCTTCACACACTATTTTATATATTTGAATGACAAACACTGGCATAGCAGGGGGGGGGGGGGGGAGAGAGAGATTTTATGGCCAAAGCATACAAATATCTAGTTATGTTGTGTGACCTGGGTGTGGTGTTATAGTTTTTAATTTCACTTAATATTTTGGACTTAAGTAATTCACAGCCTTCAATAAAATCGACAACAAATTATTTTCCATGTTTATCGGTTCGTGAAGTAACTTCAATAAAGTTTGACCGCGGTTCGCTGTCCCCTCCAATAGCGAACCGCGAACTGCGAACCGCGGTCTAACTTTATTGACGTTGTGAAATAGAGTTTCATGAACAGGCTAGCGTAGTTCCATGTAAAGCATAGACTTTTGTAGCGTCATACACAAGTTGATTAGTATGGCAGCCTATTTCCTTTGAAGGATGAGGCAAGCAATAACCATGCTGCATACCATTTATATATGCCTTGCTCACATGTACTACTTTCACCATTTCTTAACACAAACCAAACTGTTTGAACAGGGAAAAGAACATTGGTTCGTTTGTTTCTTTGATTGGTGTTTAACGTCGTACTCATATGACGACGGTTGTTCACTTCACACTGTAAACAGCTTTATTGCGGTGGAAAATAGGAAGGAAACCTCGAAAAACCTCCCCCGCGATTGCCGGAGCCACATGTGACTCGCTCATATACCTGATGGTCGGCAGGCGGACTCGATCCGGTGAACGGTAAATCGAAGCAGGTTCAGTGTAGGAAGCGCACTCGCTACCACTAAGCCACGGCCGCGGGCCCGAAAAGTACATTGGAAATTTAACTATTTCTAAACAGTTTGTCCTATCCACATATGTCCACAACTATTTGGACAATTAATTTATGTCTTATGCCTAGGGGCCATTTAATGTGATAACAAAAAATCGTTTTCCACCAAAAGAAGATATTCAAATTGCATTTACCTTGTGACTCAGTTCCTCTTGTTCTATCATTAACACAAGATTGAAGCGAGGTTCTGGTTCACTCTTACAAAACTGGATTTTTTTATTATTTTGTGTTGTTTTTTTTTTTGTGCGCATACTTGAGCTTTATTTTAGACACTAGTTATGATATCAAGCGACAGTCTATCACCTCCTCTGCTCAACTTCTGTGTCTTCAGACTGACCAATCTAAAGTATTCTTGAAGGCCGTTTCACCCTTGAGGTTATAGCATGGATTTAGTGATGAGAGTATAATAATGTTATCATCAATAAAAGCGAACAATACACACAACAGACGTAGGCCAATGATAAATTTGGATAGTTTATGATCCTAGATGCACTTGAACCGAGAAAGCGTGTCGTCTGAAGTGAACACATCCCGCCACCTTGTACCAACGATAAAATACCAAAGGGTGTTTCCTGACGTCTGTCTTAATGTCATTAGGACATTTCTGATGCCGAGAGCGATCTGAAGAAAATAATATTATCTACTATTTCACACTGAGAGCGAATTCTCCGTTCTTAACAGCCAATGTGAACATAGTAGTGACGTGCAGTCCTTCGCGCTTTGGGTCTAAATAACGGGATTAACAGGTTAATGCAGAGTTTTATATCCTGTGGCCATTTTTGTTCATATCGACCAAACCAGATTTTGTCTAGACTAGACCTTTCCGATTTACGTTTAGTTTACAACATATGTTATATCTATATTGTGAGAACGTAGCGGACATAAACCAATATCGTATGTAACTGTTTTGAATTCGCAACCTAATTGGATCGAGCTGATGAAACATTTTGATGACCTAATGACCGGCTTGTCTGACTAGAAGTTATTCCGTCTTGTAATACAATAGTCATGTATGCAATAAACGTAGCCATTTTATACTGTTGTGATTCCTCGCCTAAATTTAGGGTCCTGAATAGACATGTACCCTTGAGTACACAGTTAAACACCAACAAAACAAACAAACAAATAGATTCGAGATTTTCAGAATTTATTATCTAAACCTAGTCACCTGTTTATTAAATTGAAGTTCCCGAAATGTGCTAGATTTGTGTTTCCATGTAGTATGTTCCGTCTGTATATCTAAGTGTATACAGAGACACTGATGCTAAGCAGGAATGCAGGAAGGACAAAATAGTTCTTTCTTATCATATTGTACGTGGTACAAATATCTTGATTAATCCATGTAATGGAGCTTTCCTTTTTATAAAACAAATCGGTTTAACCTGCTGGTCTTAAAAGGTATCTCAGGAGTAAGATATAAAACATGATGACGCTTTTCTCAGAAGCCAAAAAATTGATGAAGGCAATGGGGTCGTTGGTGTTAAAACCATTTATCTTTTTCATTGTCATTTATGGTTTTTTGGCTTTTGTCCGCAACACGTTTGGAATGTAAGATGGATCATTTTTATCACGGTATCTGGCTTGATACAACGTCTTTCTCCGAACCAGGCAGGATGGTGTCGATTTAATGTGTGGAAGTTACCACATTGCAGGGCAATCCATCATTCCTATTTAATTTCGACCTTTCCTATGTGTTGAAATATTTAGGTTTTGCTATAGGCATTAACATAACGGTTATACAGTGACACGTTTTTAATGTACGGTGGATCAGCTGTATCACATTATCTCGCCTGATAACATGTCTTTGTTACTTCCAGGCGTGATGGTGTCGAATTATTGGGTCGAGGGTTCACACAATGTAAATGAATCCATCATTCCTTGTGACACTATATTTTCACAAGTGTTTGCATATTTAAGTTTTACTACAGGCATACATTATGGTGACAAAAAAAAACCCCGCTCCTGCAAACGGGTATGCCACTCATGTTCGTCCATTGTGCAAAGCCAGCATTGTGATTCTGCAAATTGAAGTAACCACTCTTTACTAATTTAACCATAGTCGTGTTATAAGTTGTGTCATACACACAAACAAAAACGTTTTTATAACCGTGGTATGTAACAAATCTGATCCAAACATTATCAACATTTGGTATTCTTGTATATGTGCCCTGCAGATATATTTGTTTGTTTACTTAAGATTTACATAAGGTACTAATTTCAACATTTTTGAACATGCTTAACGGTATTACTATAGAAAAGTACATTGCTTTGTTTGTTTGATCGGGATTTAACGTTGTACTCAAGGGTATTTCACTTATATGACGACGGATTGTCCACTTCACATTGCACCTAGCCTTACTAAAGTAGAAAACCGGAAAGAAACCTCGTAAAAAAACACCCCCGCGATTGCCGGAGCCATAACATGTGGCTCGCTCATATACCTGATGGTCGACAGGCGGAATCGATCCGGTGAACGGTACATCGAAGCAGGTTCAGTTTAGTAAGCGAACACGCTACCACTAAGCCACGGTCGCGAGCGCAGATATGTTTGAATTCGGTACTTATTAATGATTTTTCTGTCCTGCTGGCATGTATAATCATCAGGCCTGCATGAAAATTCACTTGGTCTGCGATATTTGACGTAATTTTTCATTTAACATGTAATTGTTAATATGTAATTTTAAATTTACATTTTGAATAATAGACACTGCCACCGTAGATTTCCAGCTGAGAATGAAAGAATCTATTCGTATAGCAAACAAAAGGCCCAACCTAAACAATGCCCAGTCTTTTATACCAATTATATTGTTTAATGTATAACACAACACAGCTATATTGTTATTGTACAGTAAACCCGTACGTCACATTGCTCAACTTCTGTGTTACTCTAATTGTATGCTTATGTTTGTATTCTCTGTTTACTATATAATGCCGCTGTAAATAGTTTTTTTCCTGCTTTTCCATCCACCTCTGAAGATGAGCGCAGTCACTTTCGAAAGCTAAGGAATTAAAAATGTATAGAAAAGCAGTCGCTATCGTGTTTGTTTTAAATCTAGTGAAACCGCTCCACACAAGTATATTATTGACGTAATTCGCTCCCATTTCACTCCAGATTGTGTCTAGGTCTAACATCGACAGCAGATTTCAAAGATACCAACTAACCTCTTCTGCACCCAAGAGCAACACAAAATACGGCTCTGCAACATCGGTATTCGAAACATAGTGGCAGAGTTTGAACGGAGTACATGTACCCGGAAGCCAGCAGATGTGAATGAGGCTTTTTTTTATATAAATGTAATCTTTTTAGGACGACACCTGCACTTTAAGCTATGAAGTTTATATTGTATAATACAACAATGTGCGTTTTTTGATAGCGATAACAAATACATGGAT
This sequence comes from Mopalia muscosa, assembly GCA_031763545.1. NCBI lineage: Eukaryota > Metazoa > Mollusca > Polyplacophora > Chitonida > Mopaliidae > Mopalia > Mopalia muscosa. Next base: position 5,517 of record JARFOD010037886.1, on the reverse strand, counting down.
TTCAGCTAATAAATAAACTAAATAAAAGGAATACAGTTTAGTGGGATTCTTTGGCCGCTTACATTCCCTGCTGAGTAACTACCGTGCTGGACATGCCATTTGTTTTATTCCAAGACACTATATAGCAATGTAAAAAAAAAAATAAGATAAAATATAAAAAAAATATATAAATAAAAAAAAAATAAATAAATAAATAAAATTTAAAAAAAAAGGAAAATGTACACCTCACATCCTGCACAAGTGATAAGTGCATACATATAAGTGCATAAATACATAGTTAGGTATACGTAAACATACCTTTATATCGTTTGATGTTGACGAAGGTATAGAAGGAAAAGAATTAAAAAAAAAAAAACCAAAATACAAACATGCAAACGTAACATTAAAGAAAATGTACACCTCACATCCTGCACAGGAGATATATACATGCATATAAGTGCCTAAATATGTATTTAGGCACTTATATGCATAAAGGTTAGTAAACATACCTTTATATCATTTGATGTTGACGAAGGTATAGAAGGAATAGAATAATGACAAAAAATAACAAATAAAAAAACACTGAATATATCCATCCGCATATGCAATTGGTTGGAATAAATATACATTTTAATTAATTTGTTGAATTAATATAGTGCCAAACAGCCATCACAATGGTTTCGTTTATATTAATAGGTAGATCGGAGGAACCATACAGAAGTATAGTTGTTTTGGGGAGTTTTTTCGTCAAATTTGGATTCGCGTTATTATTAATTATTTTTTAAGCTGACATAGTCTGTGCATGCGCCGACGCTGTCGAAGCTTGCCAGCCAGACTCTTCGTACAGTAAAATTGACGACACACGTTTAGTAAGACCAGTATTGAATTGTACAAAGACAGTCCTTCTGAAGAGCTTCAACAGCGTGGCATCGATCTTCAGACAGATTATCCCAAACTATGTCCTCGTATTCTAAACATGGGCGGATAAAGGACTGCTTCAAACGACAGTCGAACTAAGTTTTCGGTCCTACCAGGGTCGTGCTTTACATACATTGTCAGTTTTACCGGTGGGTGACATGAAGAAGCAATTTGTGACCATTTGTGATCCGATTTACCATCGTGTAATCATCAGTTTATCACAACAAAGAATATCGGAACAAAACATCCGCAAAATCGATCCTAGCTAGCGTCAGCTGTGTTATGAAATTTCATCAGCCGGAAAACTATCCTATCAAAATAATATGTCAGCAAACCCCCAGGGGCAATACAATCATAAGCTAATTATCTTATGATCCGCGTCAACTTTTAAGGTACCGGTATCAATCAGACCTTTACATGGTCATTCGATGTTCGGTTTACAAATATGCTAGATCTGGATGACTTTCCCAAGGTTGTTTGAACTATATACGTTTATACAGCCTTTATGCGGACAATTGTGATAATTGTAATGACAAAAAAAATGTGTAAATTCTTCAAGGGTTCTGCACATACTAACAACAAAGTGTCATGTACAATTGTGTAGCTGACAACTCCCTGCTAAACTGTTATTGAACCACATTTCCCCAACAGTTATTTAAATACATGTGAGAGGACAATTTGGCAAAAAAACATGCATATCGTTCATTATACTTGCCTGGTATGAAAGGCTCTGTCTTACCCTAATAAGCCCCACTCCTGAGATTCAATACTGATTCCATATTGTTATAACCGATAATATGGGTAACCTTATTTGGTAACATTTATTGCCATTCTGTCTTGGAATAACAGTAACGTGACCTATATAGGATGCGAATACATATCGATCGTGTAGCATTGGGTCTCTATATACAGACTTCAAAGAAAGATCTATTTCCTGCAACTCTGTGATCTGTTCTTCTTACATAATCAAAAAGTATCATAGATTCCCTCCGGGGAGTTAACGCTAAAGGATAAATTAGCCGCTGCTAATGTTACCGTCAGGCCAATGTGCAGCATCCTTGAAAACGGGAAGGCAGAAATTATACAATAAACCCTGTTTTTTTTCTAAATCACAAAAAAGGGATTGATTACGACGCCCGATATAAATGGCAATACACAAGGATTATTAAATAACATTTTAGACAAAAGTGGATGAGCTAGAGGAATATTTTTTGTAGAAAAGGCACAGTCTTCGCTAACAATTTCTGATTAAGAGGTGTGTGAGTGATGTCAGGAACCAAGTATTTTGACAAATGGGATTCGTAATAAGATTTAGCGAAGCTGTCCGACATTAATCGATGTACTCTGTGGAATTGTGGTTATAAAGTATTATTCTTCAGTAAAAAGCCGACAGCCATAAATGAACCTGCCGTGACACTTGGGGAATATGACGTCAATGAATCGAGATCTAACTGATATTGGATTGGTAGGTGGAGAGTTGTGACGTTATGGTTCTCCCTGGAGGATTCTCTCTATAATCGGATCCCAGCTATTAATCTGGAAAGCAGATCAGACAGTAAAAGGGAGAGAACTGTACACAAATTGTTAACTTTTGTGTTTAGATTGTTTAATTCTAACATTAAATCTCAATTCTTGTATTACCATAAAACTTGAAATGCTTGCATTGCTGAAACGTGAACAGATTCCAATACTCGGCTATACTGTGTGCTTACGGCCAGAGGACGAGCAACATATAATCACACTTTTGCTATCAAACTGGCAGCAAACCGATGCGGTAGGTAGCTTTAAACAATTCTGTTGTTACAAGTGGAAAGAATAAATCATCTTATACATTTTTTTATTTTCAAATTGCCTTGATAAGATATCCCTGTAACAGCGCTCAATATACCTGTGCGTTCCCGATTCCATCGCTGATTGGGATGACTGTCATAGTGCCCAATGTACTTGCATGGGCTTTCAAGATCCCATTGCTGATTGGGATGTCCCAGTAACATAGCTCGGTATATACTTGGACGTTCCGGATTCCATCGCTGATTGGGATGTCCCTGTAACAGCGTTTGATATACCTGGGCATTCCAGATCCCATCGCTGTTTGGGATGTGGCTGTAACAGCGTTTGATATACCTGGGCATTCCAGATCCCATCGCTGTTTGGGATGTCCATGTTACAACAGTCGGTAAGCCTGGGCTTTCAAGATTCCATACCTGATTGGGATGTCCTTTTAACGGCTCCCGATATACCTGAGCGTTCCAGATTCCATCACTGATTGGGATGTCCATATTACAGCGCGCGGTAAGCCTGTGCGTTCCAGATTATATCGCTGATTGGGATCTCCATGTTACTGATATATCAACTGTTCCTTCCGATTACAGTTCCGGAATGATTTGAATTTAGGAAGGCATCTCCCTTAATGAACGCGAGCTACTTGACTGTTTAGGTAGACTCTTGGCTTTTTCGTTCGTCCTCCGGGGCGAACCTGTATATCTGCATTGGCAATATAAATGATCCACTTCCTTTGTTTATCGTCATAGATGGGACCAAAGGGTTTACAAAGTGTAGGAACAGTATGTACACTTTAGATCGATGATTAACTCTACAAATGTGCATCCTGTTATACAAAAATATTATTCTAAAAATTGAATAGGAAAATTCAAAGGTGGAATTGAACATGTTTATTTCTAACATTTCACTTGACGTTTTGTGTACGCCATTCCAGTCACAGACTAATTTACAGTAAAGGAGGATACCTCAGGGAAAAATCCTGAAAATTTTATGAGGAAGTTTTCACAATTTGTTCCAATCACTGCAGCATAAAAATAATTACGTTTTTCAGGAAGTAGCAATGTAAGCGGAACATTGCTGAGTAATAAAGTTGGCGTATCGCTCGAGGCACGCGTCACTTGCTTTGACAAATCTGTTTCTAAAAATATACATTTGTCATTTTTTTATTCCTGGTTTTTATTTGAACAGCTTTAGTTTAGCGATTTCGGAATCAGCCAATTCTGTCTGCTTGGTTTCTTGTTTTCAGCAGTAATCGTCTAGCTTTTGGTGCAATTAACGAGGACAACAGACAACCACAAAATTACTATTGTGGCAAAAACATAAACCAAAAGGTCAACTGTCTTCGAAACTTACCTTCTAAAACCAATATGTGCATAACACTGATGTGACTAGTCACTTACGGTTATTCTCAAAAGCAAAGAAGTATAATACTGTGAAAAATTCCATAATGTTATTGTTTTTTTTCTGTTCGAAAATGTGACTTCCACTTCAAAGTAATCCTTATCGATAAATGTATCGGAATGTTACATAAATCATAGGAAACAGGTTTAATCTGTCTTTCTTGAAGACGGCCTAAATTGACCATTTTTTATTGCCAAATACAGACACCAACATGACGTAGCTTGCCTTATGCTTCCTTGTTATATGCAAGAATATATCTTGTATTAAGGGTGTTCAGAAAATACAAGACCGCCACCGTGTCTTATTGTCTGATTACTTAATCCACTTCGATGTGCTGTCTGCGGTTCGTTTCCGCCTGTCGACCATCAGGAATACGCGAGTCAAACGATGTGGCTTTTGCAATCGTGTGAGTTCGGCCTATTTGTCCGATTTTCCATCTTATTTAATCAAGAAACATTGTAAACTGGACTATCCTTCCATATATAAATGGATTGCCCTTGAGTACAACGTTAAAGCCCAAATCAATCAATCAATCAATCAATCAATCAATCAATCAATCAATCAATCAATCAATCAATCAAATAAACAGCAAAAACAAATCATTAAACTTACATAATCTCTTTAATCAAATTAAATAAGTCAATTCCTATACAAGTATATGTTTGTTTGTTCGGGAACAAAACACAATCAGGAATTTTGTCTATAAACTCAGACCCTTTGTCAATTATCGTGATACAGTCACAAGATCGAGTAAATCTATGATATTGATATTCTGGCCACACATATCCTGTTCAATGGATTGATGCCTTTTCTCCTCCCAGGGCTCTCATCGTGTATTCCCAAGGTCAGTGAGGTCCGCGGTAAACGCTGTGGAATATCAGATTATAATTAAGTTTTATTTAGGACTATAGTCCAAATCAATATTCACGGGTCTTATCACTGGCAATGTGGGTTTAGTCCCTTGAGCAAAGTTTCCTGTTTGTCTTTGTCAATTTTCTTCTCAACGTTAAGTACCGAATCAAGAGACCTAGGCGTCCAATAGAAGAACAGAGATGTATGGTCTATAAATATTGTATCAGGAATTATGCTTGCCTCATAACCTACACCAAGATATATCTCTCGTTAGCAATCACCAAAGGCAATGTCATCAAGGTTTTCTTATCCTGGTGGAGATGAATCAAGGCACTGGACTGTACTCAATATATCATTTTTCTTCATAGTGTCATGGCCCCGTGAGGGAGCGGGTGGGCCATGGCCCTGCAGAATACTCTATCGGCGTTCTCGGTCGATCGTAAGAGGCGAGAAAAGAGGTTTTTTTCTGTTGCCCTGGTGTTCGCAAATTTGTTTGTGATGTTTTGGTTTTGTGTCCGTCGTCATATAAGTTAAATACCCTTGAGTACGACGTTAAACACCAATCAAACAAACAAACAAACAAAC
>JARFOD010037875.1:0-10359 GCA_031763545.1 Mopalia muscosa | reverse complement strand
AATGTTCTAGTAAAGTATGGAGCTGTGTTTTTAGTTTTTGCTGTATGTCATCGACTGGAAAACAGAATATCTCATTACATAAAAAAAAGTTTGGCAGCAAAATTTAAAACTATCAAATGTTGTGCATGAATTGGGGTCTCCAACGGACTACAATTGCATCATAACATTGAGATGATATTTAAAACTCTAGAATATCAACATATATTGGCAAATCCAAAACTCGCGAAGTACATACAAAATGATCTTGGTCTTGAAAATCTAGCCAATTTTGTAACTGTTCAGAAACTTTCGCATCAGTAAAAATAATGTTGTTTATCAGTACAACGATTGTCTATAAAAAAATAAAAAAATATCGATCTTAATGTCGCTCAGAATATATTTTCAAAATCCGCATAGATTGCCCCTCTGCCTTTCCGGACTCTTACAGCTTGTGGGGCCTAAACGGCTAGCCCACAACATAATTTTAGCTTTGTGACAAAGTTTTGCCAAACTGTAAGCCAGTCCTGCGCTCGTTTGTCCAACATTCCTTTACTGAGAAAAGAGAGAATTTGTGAATGTCATTGCCGGGAGAGTTACCAAAAGTCGCGAGAAATTAGAGAAAGTAACAAACAAATGGCAAGTCAAAGTTTGTGTTGTTGAATGATTCACGATAAACCTTAGAAAGTGAGTTTTTTTTCAGGGTGTTTTAATCACAGCTTGTATTTTGTACGATAAAACAAAACTATGCAAAGTTCGGTGAATAGGCCACACCACCATGTGTTTATGACAAAAACAGTCGAAAAACAAAGATTGTACATGCAAAATCGTTTGTACATACTAATGGAAAAAAAGTAACTGTGCATCACAGAAAATGGGGCAAAACAAAAGATGTTTGAAAAGTTATAAACCTAACCGTCAATAAACAGTTAGCCAAACATTTGTCATGAAGTGTAATATATGTCACGTATCGCGCGTGGCACTTGCTCTTTGTGTATAATAACATGACACATTCCGCATGATGTTTGACACATGAAGTTCACACACCTGATAAAAAAATTGAAGCACTGCTAAATGTTGTTGGAAACACGTTAACTTCAACATAAACTGTGCGTACAACATGCCACGGCTTACAGAAAATCAACGTCTCCGCTCGTGGATATAATGGAGACCGGAATGGCCCATAATGAAGTTGCCTGACATTTTGGTGTCCATCGAAACACGAGATCCTCTCTATGGCGACGTTTTCAACAGAATGGGGACACGAGAGATTTGCCTCGGTTCGGCCGTCCACGTGACGTCGTCGGCCATATGCTCACACAGACGGTTGAGAGAAGTTTTGCATGATTTTATTAATTTAAACTTGTTTAATTGCAAATTTCCTCTGTGTGTTTTAAATTTAATGTGCGTGTTTATGGATCACGCAAAAGCCACTAGAGGGACACATCTAAATGATTAGGCCTATGTCCCCGGCAACTCAGCAATTAAATATAAGGAAGACAGAAGTTACCGATCGATTTTTGCTCCTTTGTTTGACCTGTCCAATTATTAAAATCTTCCAAAGATGGTTTTGGGTAATTTGACGTTTTTGGTTTTGTCCTGTACAAGCCTTAGCTAAGACATTTTAACTACAAAATACTTGTTTTTGCCTTCTTTTTTAAAACGGTACCAATTAAGATTGATAATAATCGATCAATCAAAAATGACGGAACATTTCATAAATTTGCTGAGATTGTGTGTACGGACTTACTCATTTTTTTGCTGTGAGAATCGACCACCCCCCCTCCCTCCCCCCTTTTACAAATTATGTCTCCGCCACTGCCAGCGGATAAAAGCAGTGCAAAACAAGAAGGTCCGGGTGTATCTTAGTGTCAATGTCTCGAGGAAGTAGAATAGATTCTATTTTAGAATAATCGCTATTCTGCTAGGCTTTGAATTACAAATGCGGTAAATCAGTAATATCCATCCAAGACGGTACCCATAAGCTAGTTAGCCCAATTACATTACGAGAGATACCATTTGTGATTAGTATAAATGATTTTGCAACCACGAAGTATCATCTAGATTAAATGCGGAATGCACATTAACCACCAAGTTTCTTGGTTTGAAACACAGCTGGAAACTGTGGGATAAACAATAATATCCAGTTTCTTAAATTGAATAAATATTTAAATGATAATCAAAATAAAAATGACAAAAACTTGTTTATTTAAGAATACGTGAATCTGTTAGTAAGTTACAAGAAATAACTAAATTGCTATATGCATCTGTACTACATCATAACGTATGCAATGTAGTCCCGGTGTATTTGTTGAGTTGTAATTCGCCGGGCGACGTACAGGGTAAGGAAATCTCCTGAATATCACTACATAGCATAGTCCAAATAATGCAATGCAAATTATACCCATTGCCATTGTGTAGGACTACGGTTTTATCTCTTAAACACATCTCAATAAACATGTATAAAATCAACAGGAAAAGTCCCCGAGTAAAAAAACAACAAACTGTCTAATTCCATCCCGGTATGGGAGGAATGTCTGATATGAAGGCCTAAGCTCGTTCGGGATACGTGAGTGCATCATTTGAAGGATGGTAGTTAAAATGAAGCTGTCGCCCCTGCGAGTCTAACTTAGAATGCTTTCAATCATTTTAAACTGTGCTTCAATTCTCTTCGACAGAAAGATCAGTTACCTTGTGAAATTGTATGAAATAAATTATTAGTATTAGGTTTGATTGTTGCATCCGTTCTATTATGTTATTACAAATAATTGTTGTCATACTTTGGTTTATCTTTTTATACTAGGTATGCTAATATACCCAGTCATTTCGACCCAAGTTCGTGTTGAAATGGGGGATTGGAAGACAAAAGGAAAACTAGACCTTTTTTATGACGGACATTGGGGCGCGGTGTGTGCCCGGAAGTGGGGCAAAGAGGAGGCCATTGTGGCATGTAGAACTCTAGGTGTAAACACGTAAGTATAGAAGTATGAATTTCACCAAACGGAAATAACTGTATAGTATATGTGTTGCGTAAAGAAAATGTAATTATTGAAATAAGTTAATGATAGTTATATGTCGAGATTTCAATTCATTGTTGATTTCATTTCCATTACTACAAGTGTTCCGTTCGACTTTACAGGAAAACATTTTTTTAAATCCATAAACGTTATGACTAGGCTTAAAGAGATTTCAATTTCTTGTATTAGAAACATAAATTAAAAAAAAATGTGGTAACTCGTGCATATCCAAGACTTCCCCCCTCCCTCCCCTGCGAAGGGCTCATGTTTACCACCCTCTTTAACAAAAAGTTTTATTTTGAGTTACCTACTCTACATATAACAGCCCTTGGCAGGCCGAAGCGTAAGACCAGAATCTACAGCCGCGAAATCGATTGGATGCCTGACAACATGCTAGCATCCAATAGGCGTATCTTTAGATTGTGGTTATTGCAGCTCAATCCGCCAAGGGTTGTAATGTTAAGTATACCTCAGAATAAAACTCTTTGCTCGCGAATATGCTTGTTTACATGCACGGTTTAAAACAAATGCATTTAATCAGGTCGAACGCTGTACCATCCACTGCTTATGTATATCAGCACCGCAGCCGATTGGAGCGATCTGTCCACGTGATTGACGGTTGTCTTGGAACTGAACGTTCCCTTGAAGAATGCGGATACAGATCGCGAAAGTATTTGTGTGGAATGGCACCAGGTCATTTTCTGGTTGGTGTGGACTGTACGCCAGGTATGTATTTATGAAAGTGCTGCTCGTAATTATTTAATATTATGACTTTAAATCAGACATGAAGAAATTTGCATTATTGGTAATTTACATTTAAATATGTCCCGTGAAACGGTTGTAGTAAGATTAAGATGGACAATATTTGATGTAGTAATATGTTGTAAGTTACTTGCGGGCCTGTATTCTTGGCTCCGCTACATGGACGAGGTGGATTCATGTCTGAAACTCTTCGACCATTCACAAATAGTATCGGATGCCATGTGACCATGCTGGAGATGGGAGATAACTCTGGTAGATTTACTCTGACATGCATTTTGCTTAAACTTTTTGGTGATGTCACGGGGACTACAAACACCAAGACCAGCATTGATAAAGATATGAACTCGCTGTTTTGATTTGAACTTGCCTTTAGAAATGGAAAATCTCATAGTGCATGTAGATACTGAAGGTGGACAGACTGCGGGGGTTGTGCAGGTGATACGTGGGAACGTGGGTGACATAGTGCCGATCTGTGGAGAACACTGGGGACAAAAAGAAGCAACCGTCACTTGCAGGCAGCTGGGAAAGGAAGGGTAATCAAATTTAACAGCAGTGAGAAAAACTGATTTTATGTTCATAGATCAAATTGTTTTGATTGCTAAATTGAGATTTTACACCGAATCTAAATGTTATGTTGAACCAGCCTAAGATGTGGAAGAAACCGCACTTAACTAACATCACTCGAGACAAATAGTCATCATGATGAATACCACCGCTTGTCTGTGCAAGAGTTATCGTTCGTTTCTCTTTACTGCTCTGGCATACATCTCTGTGATCGGATCGCTCTCAGATAAGTTGACAAAACAGAAAATAACCGTTTTAAACGGATTATAAACAATATTTTGGGGAAAAACCTGGTAATCAGGTACAGATATTTTCTCATATCCCAATCTATATACATATGGTTTAAAACACAAGAAACAAAGGGGATACTTTTTATATTTTTTTTACATTTTAAGTTGTTATATTCTCTGCGCAAAGTCAAACATCTTCACACTATCAAAGTTCACTTTTTGTTAATTACATTGCCGGAAAAATATCCCTACATTAAACTGAAAAAATCATCCATTTTCTTTTGTGGGCGTTTGACTGAGGCAACGTTGTGTTATATTTTTATGACATCCTGCCAACAATCGTATTCTCGCGAGAGTTTTGATAATGAACGACATTAAGACAACTCTCGTGCGCTATGCAAGGCCGTCGCGTTTTAATTTCAGTTTATATTTGGGGTGACGTGTGCCACAAATCAGCAAATAATAAAAGTGCTAAATAAGATGACCCGCGCATATCTATTATTTAATGTCTCGACGTAGTAAGTGCAATGTAAAATCGATTATTTTTACACTGATCGAGCCCCTTGCACTGTTCCACCCAAACAACATAGTCAAATTGTCCAACGGAATGTCTTTCACTACTAAAATGTACAGATTAAACAACGAATTACGTGCGTTTGTTCAAATAACACACCAGTAAAAATTGTAAAAGACGTTACCAGCAGCTTGATGATGACTTGAAAATCCTCTTTTTACGCGTTTAGTACGCCTGCGCACCAGTGCAAATCCAGCAGAACAACCTTTATACGAAGATGAACCGCTCTTGACAAACAGCGGAAGCATACATACTTAACCTAACTGATTGTTTTTTCCAGAATCCATTCTATTCCTCTTGAAGTGAGGAATGGCTTGGATGTTAAGCTGAACGGTCTGGAATGTGATGGCGGGGAGTCTGAGCTCAGCCAATGTGTCCATTATCCTTGGGGGGACACACCCGGGGATGGACAACAAGGTGGATGTCATACTGCAGCTGGGGTGTTATGCGAACCAGGTATGCTTACAATGTTAAAGCGAAGGTCTGAATAACTGTAAAATGTATACGTGAAAAGGGCGTCACTTCTTGTGTTTATTCACGCCATCTAATTTTCTAGTCAAACTATATCTAGTGTACAATGTAATATTGATTGTTTTTTTTTAAATGTTTGTTTAATTGATTGGGATTTACCTCGTACATATATTTATTTAACTCACATAACCGCGTGTCGGCCCAATTGGGGAATGAAATTACCCTTGATATCCAACAGTCAAAGAGAAGGCAGGACAGATACAGGATGCAATACAAATACATTACTTACAGATCGGATTCATCTCGTCGCGATGTTTGCGTACTTTAAGCAGTGGGCACAAGAGCGCCATTATTGACCAATCAAATATCTTTCTGGGGACACCACCCCCTTTTAACACTACGTCACAATACCAAGTCAACTGTAAATGTTATTGTACTTTTGATTGTGTATATCTTGAATAACCCACTTTGTATTTGTACGGGAATAAAGAGCGAGAAGTGCCACTGAAAACTATGTTTTTAGAATATGAAGTCATAGATTTACAATTCTACTTTTCCACAAGCTTTTGCCTTTGGTATGATTTTAAATAGATTTAAAGTCACAATGCCCACTTATTGGATAGAAGTTTGCTACACTGAGAGCGTAAAGCACGTTACACAATGAGCTAACCGATCAAGTAAAGAATAGGAAAATAGGCCATATCATATAAATCCCGTATGGCATCGCATGGGGGTGTATAACTGATGTGGTTTTGGAAAAAGGATGTGTTTGGAATTTATACCCGGGAATGCTATACCCTATCATATAACATAGGTCTGCTAAAATACTGTACATATGTATATAACCCAGGTGCCACGGTGCAGCGGTTAAGATTATCAGGGGACAACGAACAAAACAAAGGCTGGGTGATGATCAATCTACTTGGCAGGTGGCAAGATTTGGTCCAGATCAAATGGTCCGGCTTGGAGGCGACTGTTATTTGTCGGATGCTTGGATTTAAATGGTATGCATAAGATTGTTGTTGATGTTGTGAAATCTATTAGTACATAATGTTTTTGTCATAGATGTTACGGTATATGAGATCGGAGGGAGCTTCTTGTCCTGTTGCTATTGATCAGAGCAATGGGATAGCCGACTTTACGAGACAAGTTGTGTCGTGAAGTGACGCTCTAGCCCACAACTTGTCACGCTTGTGAGGCCATATTTCCAGTCAAACTAGAAGGTTATTTATTCCTCCTAGCAGCGTGTAGCCATGGCGCCTTATATCACTCTGCAATAGCTCCAGGCATTGAAATACATCAAACTCCATTAAATTTCCATTTAATGAAGCAAGGACAAAATGTAGCACTTAAAGCCTCGGCCACAACCCACCGTGCGTGTTTTAATTCCATACGTTTTTTGGGGAGGCGGTACTGGGGGTCAATATGTAACCCGACCGAAGCGAAAGTTCCTCGTGCACTAAAAGTGCAACAGCGTGTCTGCGTGCTCCCAAATCCGTACTAAGGCGGTACTCACCATGTACGGATCCTCAACTTTTGTCCACGTTTTTGGAGGTAGACAGCGCGCACTTTTTGCAAAGTAGGCTACTGCGGATTGGGATCACGGCTTGAGTGTGGCATCACTGATGACAATAACTTCGTTAGGGACAACATATATAAATCTTTACCTCTCCATAGTCCATGAACCTAAGAAGACATGTGGTTTCCTGCCTTTTTTGCTACCAGTGCCCTCAATTTTGATATTTTCCTTCAAATGGGCAGTATTTTGACGATCAAAAAAAAACCCTACTGATCCTCACTCCGAAGTCCTCGATTGAACTTCGCACCAAACCTCTAATTGATAAGCTTAGTTGGCGTTGTGTGGACATTTAACACCTAATTTGGGTTAATACTACGTGCTCCTAAATAAGATTTCCGTGTTATAAAGTCATATTAAGGCCCACAGACAATTTTCATTTGTGTGATTAATATTATTTGACTGTGAATTAGCCTCTGGCAAACAATATGTACGGTTTCTGTGATGCGTTTCAGTGTCCCGTGATTCGTTTAATTGCAATGTGAATGGCTTCGTTCCAACTACGACTAAATTAGAATAAAGGTCTCGTGATGATTGATTTTTCTTCAAACACAAGAATCTGTCTGTTTAAGACAAATTTTTGTTTGTGGGAAATTACAATCCCGAAAATCCAAGCAATAGGGCATCTGTTATTTTCATCGATAAGCATGTCCCCCCACAAGCCATGCATGTCAATTTAATCGCCAAGAGAATTCTACCTGATTGAACACCCTCTATCATTCGCGTAGTAAACCAATCTAGTAATCTAATATGCGTACTCTAGGACATGGGAGATAACTCTGGTAGATTTACGTTCAATTTCGGTAAAGATCGGTGTGGTGATATCATCCGATTAACACATGTTACGAAATGTCGTTTTAGATCTCATGCAGAGTGGAAGTGTGTACGATACTTCGCAACTGAAGATCCAAGACCCCATGTTTCGTTCAATTATTTATGAATGTTAGCCGTGGATCTTGTATCTAATTGTGAATCACTAGAGCAAGAAAGATCAACACACACAACCACGTATAAATGTTAATATTATATGAATCAATGAAGAGAGAATAATTTATTTACTATCACTTAACAAAGTTTGAGGTATTATTCACGTGATCTAATCCAATGCTGTCTAAGAATCCGAAATAATTATAATTTAGAAAGTATCGCGAAACATAAATTTAGACAACCAAAAATACAGTAACTCTTGAACTCTGCTCTCCAACTAACCATAAATCGGATATTCAACAGCCAAGATTGCGTTCGCGCGACTTCCCCAGGTAAGCCGACTAGGGCGACTAGAGATTCTTCTTGTGCGTGAACGCTTTCAGAGGTCAATTAAAAATTGAAGTATAAACCAAAGAGAAACCTCATACACAGGCCCTGATGTTAAATGCTTCGCCAAAGGTGCAATTTTAGATTCTTCAAGTATTGGCGGACAGTCATGATTAACTCAAACGATTATTATTAAGAAATGAAAGGTGTGTCGGACATGCAAATATGCAAAAAGAAAGAAATATATTTATATCCAGCTTTCAATATTTTCAGTGCCGTTATTTTACGGTCTTATTTTACGCTATTTTTATGTATAAAATAAATAATTAATATCTTTCAGTGCACAGTAGCTGTTTGTGGCTAAATTGACACACAATGGCGATTACAATTAAAAGAACACCTTGTCAGTTTGTTTCTCTGGAACGTTGTCTGCCATGATCGTCATGTGGTCCCCCTGGCGTACCATCTCTGAAGCCCGGGAACTGAGGGGTGACCCGAATGTGAAGACATTTACCGTGTGAACGAAGAAGTGACACCCCCGAGTTGACCCGGGTAATTCTCGCGATTGGAGGAGGGGACGCCAGGGCTGACTCGGGGAAGCCCGGGTGACTTGCGCAAACGTAGCCTTGGGTTAATTGTGGGAAATGTTGCATCCAATCAGCGAAGAGCAGCAGTAAGCTAATTGGCTAAGAAAAATAAAAAGAAATAAACCTATCAAGTGATACTCAAATAGAAATAACTGTTATATATCCAAGCAACTCAACAATATTGTTTAAATAACAATCACAAGGCACGCCTTTCTGTTTACAAATATTGTAGATTAAGAAAAGCACTCGCGATGTTTCTAAATGTGATTTGACCACCAAAACACTGGGTTGCTCTGTTATTGTGTATGAATCCAAAAGAGATTTACTGTCGATTAAAGCGTATTATTGGTATAATCGACTTAAATGGGTTTTCCTAACTTCTGGCAATGCGACTGCTCGATTGTTCTACCAAAATAGTTGGACCAATTAAGGCGGGCAAAGTAAGAGAATACCCTTAAACTATCTAGAAAAATCTCACGGCTTTAAACATACGACAGTCCAATTTTATTATATAACGTATGCCGTCTAGGCCTATATCATTGGACACATATCTTGACTAGAGGTTGCTTAGTGCTTTATTGTGATAATGTATTGCCATGTCATGAAATAGAAAAGTTAATGTAGAGTTGAATTGCCAATCTTCAAAAACTTCGTAAATTCTTTTGCATGTATTATAGAGAAATGTTTGTTGTTGTTGTACATAGTACTGGTAACGTGTACTGTGAAGATAATCGCCACACAGCTATCACCAAGTGAGTCCAAATATAGCAGGGAGAGATTAGTTAAGAATAAGCGATATAGTCCAAAGAATATAAGTCAGATATAAACGAGAAATAAAGTTGGATCTTTATGTTGCCGTATCTCTGAGACAATTCAAACTTTCTTCTCCTCCCAGTAATAATACGAATTCCCTTGGCTATACAGCGTGAATATCAAAATAAACGGACCGTTAATATATAAGAATTCAATACTCGATGCAAGGGGGAAAGGTTAGATCTCTATTTCATTATATAGGTCGGTGTTTAAGGGGTGTTACACAGTCGGACTGGTACGGAAGTGGGAGGCCTCTATTTTAGAATGTCAAGAATGCAATAAAGACATTTCAAATGGTCTTTTCGGTTACTGTTTTAGTTCTGCGACTCTTTTTTAGGGGTTTCACACATTCGGACTGGTACAAAAAAGTGATGTCTCTATTTTAGAATGTCACATGGCTGTGCCCAGGGTCTCTGTGCCCAGGGTCTCTACCGTAACTGTTTTAATTATGGAACCCTGCTTTAGGGGTGTTACGCACTCGGACTGGTCTGGAAGAATGAGCTCTCTATTTTACAATGTCACAATACATTGCACA
>JARFOD010037864.1:0-10360 GCA_031763545.1 Mopalia muscosa | reverse complement strand
CACGGAGAGTGATGAGAATAGCCCACAGTCAGAATGACTGTGGGCTAAAAATTTTGAACAAGATTTTTTTTTGCTAATTGGCATATTTTTGATTTGATGATAGCAAAATTGTTTATTGTGATGGTTTTTGGTCATGCTAGCATCTGTATCAGTTTTAGTTAATATCTACCATTTTGTACAACTTCTTTTAAAAAATTATTTAAAAAAAATCCTGTCTGTCTAGCCCAATTTCTTTCAGGCCATTACAGGAAACACAGCATTTTTATTTAGGCCTAAGCCTAACATAATGCAACAATCAGGTTGGGAACTATAGGGTAACAGGAAGATGATCTGTATTGTGATGTATTTGTATTGCCTCTTCAGATTGTTTGGTCTTGTCTGTATTTGTTACCAGTGACATCCAGTGTGGTTTCATTCACGCACTGACAGGACATACAGGAGTCATATGAATAGAAGTCAATCTCGTGAAGGAAACTCCATTCAAACGAAGAAACAAATAATACATTTGTACATCTTTATATAACAGGGATGAAAGTGTCTTATAACGGTCTTATGTGTTCTATCTAACACGTTATTTTCAGATGGATCAGTTGACATACGAGCGAATCCCTTCTTTCATGGTTTTGGGGCTATGTCTAGGATGGGTGGTCTTAGCTCAGAACCTGGTCACTCAAGATAAGTGTACTCACTGTTGTCGCGGTCCAGCAGGGATACCAGGTATCCATGGTACCCCAGGACAAAATGGTCGTCGAGGAAACGATGGAGAGAAAGGTTTAAAGGGAGATATGGGATTCCCTGGTAAAGATGGACGACCAGGTAAATTTTATATGTGATGTCAAACTAAGACCATTATAAATAGATATTAGTTAACCAAGAACTTCGAAGTTAAAAATAAATTTCAGCAGTTTAAAGTCTTTTTCATTTAAAATAACATTAACAATATTTGACCCTACCTATGGTTTAATAATAAAGAGAAATAAGTTCTACATACTGTGTAAATCAAAATATGTCTGATTTGTGTCAAGCTCAGTGACCAAGGATATTTCACTTTCTAAATGCCAAATATTGTACTCCATCAATAAAAAGGCCCCAACATTTATAAACACAAATATAAATTGTTACGTGTGAGATTTGTTGGAAAATAAATGTTCCTCCAGTGCTAAGACAGCGTGAACGGTTCATGTTTGCGGTAAATCAATATTTCTATAAAATAAATATATCAATTTACAGAATGATTGGGTAAAGTACATGTGTATATATGTAAATCATCTTTCAGGTGAAAATGGCTCTGTCGGTCCACCCGGTGAAAATGGTATCCGAGGCAAGAGGGGTCGCAAAGGTGACTGTGGCCCTAAGGGTGCCTTGGGAGATCCTGGACAGAAGGGTGATCTAGGGTACACAGGGTTCAGTGGTAAGAAAGGGGAGCCAGGAATTCCAGCTAAGACACCCAGTAAGGTTGCATTCTCAGCAGCACGAAGCTCCAAGCTTGGACCAGTATTCCAGGAAACCACTGTTACATTTGACAAAATATTTGTTAATGTTGGTGACAGTTTTGATGAGTATTCCTCCCATTTTGTCTGTAAAGTGAACGGAACTTATTTCTTCACCACTAGTGTTGTTGGTCAACTTAAGGTTGATGCGTTTGCATGGATAATGATGAATAACAAGCACATGGTCCCTCTACATGGTGACGGGAGGGCGGGGCATGGTACAGGTACCAACTCTATGATACTACATATGAGCGTGGAAGATCACCTGTGGATACAACTCATCAAAGATTCAGCTCTTCTTAATGACTACTCTACATTCTCAGGCTATATCCTATTTGAAGATTAAGAAGACTTTTAAAGTAAAACATTATTGACCCTATAATGCTATTGAGATGAAGAAAATGAAAAATTGTTAATAGTCCAGACAAACAAAATATGAATGGATTTTCTTTGTTTGCATGATAGGGGTTTTTACATACTGATTAATGTAAAATAAAAATGGAAAGTCTGATAAAAGTTTCAAGGTGTGTCCACCAAGTGGGCTGAACCTAATTTATTGAAAAATTCCACAATATATTTTAACTAATTTATGATTAGACTCTGACAGTAATACAAGTAATATGACATATGATATTGCTTGTTCAGGTCCACAAATAAGGACCTTCTATGGGATGAGAAACCATGTGGTATATCACTTTTGTTCAGTACATGTAGCAGAACAAAGAAAGAAAACTTTTCAGAAAATACCCAATCAGTCAGTAAAAACACTTAATATCTTTTTGTAAAAGGAATAGTTTTCCAATGGCCAAATTCATTAAATCGATTTTCATACCAAAGGCTATGTAGATATACTGTGACAATTATCATGCAAATCCAGTCAACAAAATGAAACAAAAAACGTGCTAATGAATAAATTCATGAGAATTGTTCTAAAGCTAGTAGGTTCACCTTGGAACTTTTTCCTCAAATAACACTTATTGTTGTTAAGTTTGTGTCTGCCTGTGAGGGCTGATACATAAAAGTTGTAGTTTGATGTCACAAGATTGGTCAATCAAGGAGTCCTCGATTAGCCAATTAGGCAAAAAACACATCTTCAGTGCATGTACCTTTTTTTTCTAATGTAATTTGTCTGGAGATGTAAGTTTAACTGGTCTTAGTTTAATTATAAACTGTTTGTAGGATAAGTACCATCAAATAATTCATGTAAAAATCAATCATGTAGAAATTGATCATGTTTAATGTTAAATTCGGACATCCCCTTTATATTCATATCATATTGTGGTTTTGAAAGTGTATAAAATATATATAGAGAGAGAGGTTGAGACTGAGTGGTTAACCTGCAGGGCTTCTGATCTTCTTTTTGATGTATCTTTACAGGTTTAAATCTCAAGTATGAGGCCAGGGAGTTAGAAGGGCTGATGGTTATCATAGGTGTGGTTTTTACCTGGTTTCCTCCTGGTTTTCAACAGATTATTTAAGGCAGAGTATGAGTATATGTATATGAGAATAGGGTGTTAGCTCAGCTGCCCGGCTTTCATAGGTCTGGTTTCCTCCTGGTTTTCAACAGGGTATGCAAGGCAGAGTATGAGACCAGGGAGTAATCTGAGCTGCCCGCCTATCCTAGGTCTGGTTTTTACCTGGTTTTCTCTCGAGTGAGAAGAGTTGCTCATAATAGAAATAGGTGGAACGGAAATTCTGATCAAAGCAGAACACATCCAATGATACAAGATACCTTGAAATTATGACCTGATAACAAAATCTAGTTGCACCCTAGTCTAAGAAACAATCATACCTGATTTTGTGTTTGCTACAGTGAACACCAGCTTCAGCATATTGAGAGTACCTTCAGACCTCAAGGGCCTACAGGCATGGGCTTAGCCAGAAATCAAAATTTGGTATCCAAAAGCCATTTCGCTTCTCTCTTAACATAATTGGGTGTCCAATTTTTACAGTTTCCCTGTCTCCGTCATGTTAAAGTTTCATTAAACAGGGTGTTTTAATGAGGCAATTGTTTAATTTAGGCTGTCCAAGGATGAATTGATATCCCTCTGTCTAAGCCCTTGCCTCCAGGTGAGTAGTGATGAAGGGGCCATATTTACAAAGAAGGCAGGGTGTATTTACTCTCTGAGTTCAAGTTTGTAGAAAGCAACTTGTTGTTATACACAGGGTTATGGTATATATATCAGCTTTCATTGTATTTCTCTTTGAGTATCTAGTTGAGTATCTAACTTGTTGTTATGTCATGATAAAAACATGTTGTATGAATTTTTGTACCTGAATTGATTAAACTTTATAGAAATATGTTTGTACACTTATGTACATTAATAATGGATTTGTATTGTCTTTATGATTATTCTTAGACATTTTTACAGGATCAATTTGTTTTACAAACATTGCAGGAATCCAGGGTTTCATAGACGTTGGTTTTTAACGCCGAAATTTGTGACTAAAAAATAATTGAAAACTGCATTTAGATTGCTAAAAACGTAATAACATATATGCTCAATTTCAGAGTTAAAAACTGAATATTTTGATGTCTATGAACCCCTGGTTTGTTTGATTGGGGTTTAACACAGTTCTTTAGGATATTTCATTCACATGACAGTATGCCAGCCCAAAGGGTGAAAGAAACCCACTACCTGTAAAAAGCAATTATCAAGTTCATGATATGAAGCTTTTTTGCTTCTGTTGTTAATTTGATTGGGGTTCATGACAAAATAATTTCATTTATATGATAGCCTTCAGGCTCAATGGTTAAGGATACCATCCTTTAAGTCATTGGGTGGTTTGATTGGGGTTAACATGCATACTCAAGGGCATTTTGATGTATATGACAAGACTTAAAACAAAGACCTAACAAATAAATCAAATTGTGATGGGAACCACAACAGGGACTCCCTCTAACAACCAACAACACATTATATTACTGGCATAAAAATTAAACATTTAGTATTGATTCAAATTCATTTTTTCACTTAAGTACTCTTTCTTGTAAACAGTCTGACAAGAAAGGAGTATATAAGATATTTATCAAGCCTTTTGACTTTCATGATTGTGTTGGCTTGGAAATGTAATACTATTTATTTGTTTTTATGGTGTTTAATGTCATTCCCAGGGGTAATACACTTATATTGACTTTCAATTGTTAGTTGTTTAACCAAGAACCATAAGAGAAGAGAAACATCATTTAAATTCTAGCCATCAATCTCACCAGACAATTTCCCTTCTGTTGTCAAAAGAAGCCTGGGACCTATTTATAGTGAGCTACCAAGCATTCCCGACTATTGTAAAGTTTTTGTGCCACGACTTAATTTGTGAATTGTGATCGATCTATGAATTGTGGGGATCTTGACAAAACAATATTTAGCAGCAGTTTTGGTTTAAACTTGAATCATCAATGGAACACAATCAGACCTCTAAATCTTCCTCAGAGTCTCAGAACGTATCACATTCAGTCAGGGTTCTTCTTACATAACTGAAACCCTTTGTAAAATCAGAAAATAACTATTTTGTAGTATTTACCCAGCTGCTTTTTTTCTTTCTTCAGGCTGTTTATCTTCAGTTTCCTTATCTTTAGTTTCTTTCTTCTCTGATTTCTTGTCCTCTTTGGATTTATTCTTATTCGGTTTTGGGGCTGCGAATTGAATAAAAGCAAAACATTCAATTTGAGGTGTGATATTTTTTAACTAGTGTCCAAATACTTTACAAGTATTCTGTAGTTATTGTTAAAAACATTGTTTATTGGTTTAATTGGGGTTTACAGCTGTACTTAAGGTTATTTCACTCATATGTCGGCATGGCAGTCCAATGCGTGGTGGAAACTGGTAACCAAGACAAGTAGGACAATAATACGAAATAATACAAAGACATGACAAACAGATCAGCTGCATGACGTGCCAATTAGCCCAGAAAGCGCCATGGCAACAGGATGTTTGTTTGTTTGTTTGATTGGAGTTTAACGTCCTACTCAAGGGAATTTCACTTATATGACGACGGATTGTCAACTTCACACTGTACACAGCCTTATTACTTAGGAAACCCTTAGGTTTACTAAGTAAGCAGCCTTGGGAAACCTCGTAAAAACCACCTCCGCAATTGACAGAGCCACAACATGTGACTTGCTCATATACCTGATGGTTGGCAGGCGGAATTGATCAGGTGAACAGAAGGGTAAATTGAAGCAGGTTCAGTTAAGGAAGTGCACTCTCTACCACTAAGTCACGGCTGCCCCCAAACCACCTGTATTTAACGCGGGGGGTGACCCTTAATTATAATTAAATACATATTTACAGTATTACAATAATGGTTGAGGAGAAGCTTATGTACAATATTAAATCATGGCCAATCAATTCATAATGAGTGTGTTATAAGGCAAAAACACATCTTTATTTCACCACCCAAATAAACTAATTAATATAATAAGCAACTCACAGAAGAAATCATGAACTGGTTTCTTTTTCTCCTTAACAGGGGAGTCTGGAATAAATGAAAAATAATTTTTTTCGGCAACAATATTTCAAAATGCATTAGTATGAACTGGTGAACTAAGAATAAAATCAAAATTTATTATAAAATTAAAAGTTTTGGTTTACTCCTTTTTGATAAGACTTATACAGAAAACTAGATCAACAGCAACATAAATATAAATTTAATAAGTGATGTTGAAATAAAACAAAACAAAATATGTTTTACCTGATTTGTTTGCTTGGATAGTGTTTAAGTCATATACATTTATAAGGTTACTTTTTAATGTATCTTTTTATAGATATTTTTTAGCTTTGATACTGTTGTCCCCTAATTTACAATGGATGAGTATTGAGTAACAACTGTAAACTCACTTGGGATTTTCTAAAGAACATAGACAAAGAGGAATGATTAACATTTAGATTTTTTTAATGAAGTGTTAAGTGAATATTTATTGAATAAATTAAAATGTTTTCACACCTGCAAGTACAGTTTTGTGGGGCACTTAAATTAAGTGCTTCAATAACTACATAATCTCTAGTGTTTGTAAACCAATTACATGGGTGCATACATTTTTATTATGTTAAAAACAACAGATATTAAGTACGGAAACACAAAAAATTAATGGTTTCACTATAAAAGGCATGGGAACACATAAGGGACTACAATAATTTAACGAAGTCGTAGTACTTGATACTTGAAGCTAAAACTTGACTACTTTATGAATGTCTGTTTTGTGAGGTTTAACGCTGTATTTAAGGTTTTTTCACTCATACAACGGCATGCCAGCCCAAAGGGCAATGGGTGAAGGAAAACACCCTCGATGCCCCTGGCAACAAACAAAGACAATACAGGATACAAAACAGAACAATCACACAATGCAACATAACGAAATTTCTCACGACCACAAATTTTAAGGTGAAAAATTTCTCACCAGATCCTACATAGGGCAAAATATGGTTAAAAAAAATCTTAAACATTATGTACTATAGGTTAACTTTCATGCGATAAATTCAGCTTTTTTTGGTTGACATCGATATTGGAGAGGGTTTTATAAAAAAATTATAACAACTTTTTTTCTCTTAATTTTGCATCATTTTCCAGGGGTGACAATCACATCAGCTCCAAGAGCAGCAGTGAAGAAGCTCTCTCCGCTCTCTTGATAAGGATACACAACTTACTGAAAAGCAATATGTACATGTAGGTAAAAGTAAATGAAATAATAACAGATTATTAATACAAACCCTCCTTCTCCTCTGCTTTCTCAGGCTTGTGTTCTTTACTTTCAGATTCATTATCCTCTTTTGTAGTCTCATTATCCTCTTCCTTTTTTACTTCTTTTTTATCTTCCTAAATTTAAGATGTGCATATTGAACAAAAAAGTAGGATTATAAGCAATACAAAAAGGAAAGAGAAAGTAATTTGTTTAGATAACTTGTAAACCTCCTCATTCCAGGTTAATTGACAGATTGAGACAGCTAACTGGACATGTTAGTGCTGCCATTGGTATTTATATCATCAGGGACTGTGATGGAGGTTCATTTTTCACCCATTCAAACTGGTTTGGGAGATATCAGTGTGGGAGGCCTAACCCCCAGCTCTTCTGGGAACGTCAAAGACTGGTGCCCAAAATGTTGACATGGTTCAGGCCCTGATCAGACATTCCACTATAAACATCCACAAGTGTTAAAAAAAACTTATTTTTATCTGACCAAACATGTCGTAAAAACGTGTTTTCATCAATAAAGCGATTAAAAAAACATCTCTGGAAGAAAATCATAATGTCATGCTTAAGGGTATTTCTCGGAGGTGTATCCAAACAATAAGTGACATTAACAAAAGCGTAAAATGTGATGTCAATTTTCTGCCAGTGCTAAGTAACGAGAGCATTGCTAGTCTCTAAATGAACCGCCTTTAGCCAGGGGGCTAGAACAAACAGGTATTTTTCTCAAATCTTAGATTCTGATTGAAAATGGCTTCATTAGTAACTAGATCACCGTTTCTTCTGTTTCCATGTCCTTATTGTCATCTTTATCCTCATCACCTTTTAGCTCTAGCTTAACTTTCTTGGCTGGTGTAGAGGATGTTTTAGGTGAGGTGGCCTTGGGAGGGCTTGACACATCTACTTTTCTTTTAGTACCAGACCCCATGTTTTTACGGGCTAGAAAGGAAAATGAAAGAATTTCAGGACGTTTACTGCATGTCATCATATAATTCGCGTTAGAAGGAACATTTGTTTATTGAGGAATAATAAAATAGAAGTGAGCTGACCACAACAGAACTGATATATGCAGACATCAGTTTAAAAGACTTAAGCCATACAACTCCCTTTCTCTGTAATTCAGAAATAATTCTGCACAAGAGACAAGGGGAAGCACAAGGAAAATACAATACTACTTTAACATTAATACTAGAGATAGCAGACTTACATTATTTGATTAGTTATTTCAAATAGTTTTAACTCAAGGGTATTTTTTATATATATGACAGCCATGTATTCCAACAATCGACATAAGCACAACCATAAAATGTGAGGGGCTTTGAGAAGTTGTCACAAATGGAGGGGAAATTTACAGACTTAATGTTTAAACTACAACCCAATTCACAATAATGGGGATATTTGAATATATACCAAGTCTAGAGCTTTACAAAATACGCACCTGTTTTTCTTTTATGAACGTCAGCCGGAGACTTGAGATTGGTGTTTGGTGAAGATCTCTCAGGAATACACTTTGGAGAGTCTTTAGCTGGTGTCACACAGGTGTTTTCCTGTGGAAAATTAAGGTCATGTGATTATTAATAATTAGAAACAAAGTACATTAAGTCAGGAATATACATTATAATGTAAAATTGAATACAAGTCCAATTGAAATGAATAATACTAATTAAACTTAATTGAAATTAAAATTATATATATAGTGAAACAATGATCTGCTGAAATCTGCTCTTAAATGAACATTCTAATATTTTGGGTTGCAACAATATAGCCTTGTTTGTCATTATTTATTCTAATAAAATGAATTAATATCATCAATAGAAAGAAACTGAGAACAAACCTGACACTTTTAGATAAAATTTTGAATGAAAACTTAATTTGATCTTGAGCAAATTTTCAGATAAGACCAATATGCATGTGTCATTTAGGATTAAAGTTTTTATTTGTTTGTTTGTTTGATTGGGGTTTAATGTCGTACTCAAGGGTATTTCACTTATATGACGACATGCCAGACCAATGGGTGAAGGAAACCACCCTCGACACCACTGGCAACAAACAAACACAGGATGGGACAAATACAGGCTGACAACACCAGGACGCAATACAGATGCCACAAACAGATCGGCTTCCTGTTCCCCTTTAGCTCTGAGAGCACCAGGGCAACATGAAGCTCCCTCCGCCTGCTCGCAAAAGGTGCATCGAAGTAGTATTAGTATGTACACTCGCTACCTCTAAGCCACGCCAGCAGGCCAGATGCAGAATAAAGGATAATTCTTGGCTGATTTTGAAGCTATGAACTTGTGATGTATTTTTTTTCTATCCTGGAGTAAGATTATCTGTAGTATTTTTTTTTTTTTCAGTGGCAAAATGCCCTTGAATTTTTTTTTTTAACATTCAATATGTTTACTTTATTAGGCTTCTTATAAGCTCTCAGAATCCTAAGCCTTTACGGAATAAAGCCTCCAGTATTGTGTTTGTCTCCATCTTCATTAATGTAGACTACAACTTAAAAGGTTTGCCCTCCTGATTCGATTGCAAGCCCCCATACAAAAACCACAAACATAACCACTGAACACATGGAATGTACACAAACTCACAGCAGAGCCAGCAATATTAAACTTATTGTTTGTGCTATTTTGCCAATAAGGGGACATAACTCTGACGATTATTTGTAAATCATAAGTGGATGAAGCAAATGAAAAGTGGTGGTGTGTTGTTTTGTGTGTGTAAATAAATTCACCATAAGATAACAAATATTTTATTCCGTAAATTTTAAAAAGAAAAATCTTACTATTTCAAAATGATGCCTGTACACAATATCATTCATGTGCATGAAAGCAGCATGATCAAGACCTTTATTTTTGTCTGTACAATAGTTTAAAGTTTAGCAAGATTAATGATTCCATATGATATCACACAAACAAATCACAGCTACTAAGAATGTGATTGCTGATGTTGAAACCTTTCATGATACTAAATGACTAATCAGGTTTAAAGTTTTATAGTAGTCTAGTAATTGGACCTTTCGTTTCTTTACCACTAGTAGCTTTGTAAACAAACAAAACATACATGTGATACATACAATTTTGATTAATTGTAGAGGGTTCTGCCCAGGTGGGGGGGGGGGGGGGGGGGGGGGGGGGGGGGGGGGGGGGGGGGGGGGGGGGGGGGGGGGGGGGGGGGGGGGGGG
>JARFOD010037853.1:0-10360 GCA_031763545.1 Mopalia muscosa | reverse complement strand
TTTTTGCATTCTTCCTTAGAACATGGCATGTTTGTGCCATTGTCTGAAAGGTCTTGGGTTACCATGGTCACCTCACGGGCACCCCAAGAGGGCGTATGTTGGGTTTACTAAAACTCTTGTTTTGTTTTGTTTTGATAATTATATGGAAAGTGTATCATAGTAAATATTCATTTTGAGCATTTGTCCTTTTCGCATTTTTATCATTGTTGTTTATTGGAAGAGAAGTGAAGAAGTTTAAGTAGACTTTTGTGTATTGAATTCCTAGATAAAAAGCTAATTTTTTTCGTTTTTGTTTTGATAATTATTTTGAAAGTATATCATAGTAAATATTCATGTTTTGCCTTGGTCTTTTCTGGTTTATACTTTCCTTTAATATCAGTGTTGTAAATTGGAAGAGAAATGAAGAATTTGAAGCTGACTTTTGTGTATTGAATTCCTAGATAAAAAGCTTATTTGTTAGTTTTGATCATTATTTTAGCATGGCTGTTCTGTTTTTCAAGTCAAAATCATTCATTCAGACGATGGCTGAAGATATTTCTAGAAATCAAGACATTCCGCCTACCCAATCTGTCTTCTTCAATCTGTCATGCCTGTTCTCAGTTGGTAGACAGGAAACAAAAACTGTCTAGTGGGTATGAATTATGGGTAATGAATATTTATGTTTAACAACAAACTACAAAATGTTGGGATATTTTGGCCTAATCTGCCCTGAATGTAACCTCATGATTGTTTTTGTTCAGTCTGTCATGTCTCCTGGAAAAATCAAACTCCTTTTCATTTCTTGATGTTTCCTGTTACTATAATAGGTAAAAGATGTGCTGTCTAAGAAATGCATATGTATGCCTCTCTATCTAAGACTGTTTGATGAGAGACAAGTGATCTGTGTTAAAGCATAAGACAGCACACCTGTGTAATATTCAAATCGGCATTTGTCTTGAGCATAAACCGAAAAACAAATCCAGCAATTAAATTTAACTTGGGGGAAAAAGCTTGAATGGGATTGCGCTTCACTGAATTCTGCAAATCAATATGGCCACCATTGCATGATTTTACAATATTAACACCTGACTTGCTTGAACATTATGATTTGAAAACAAATGCAACAATTACTTTGTTATTTGCTACACTGTAGCTTCCTCTTATTAAGATGATGAATTGATTGGATTTCACATTCTTTTAATTCTTCAAAGTACCACCACTGCGTATTTAAATAAAACTCCTGCGCATGTGTTGTGAACATCAGGCCTTATTCTTACAAAAATTGCATAGCCATTCTATTGTTCCTTTCAAGACTTGAATCATAGCTTCAAAGAATGGAACTGCAATTCAACTTATTTCACAACAAATTTTCACTCTATTGCCTAATGTTACAATATTCCCTCCTTTATGTGTCTTAAACAAAATAACTAAAGAACAAATTCAAGAATTAACTTAGTTCAGACATTGACTTCCTCCTGTTAGGACAATCGATGGCATTGCAGTTTTATAAAATTGCTAAAAACAATTTGTTTTGTTGTCCACACTCTGTTGATTCTTATATAGTCTTTTTTTGAAATCAAAATCTATTCTTTCTTTTTCTTCCATCTGTCACGGTTTGTAATTTGTTATCAATAAAATGTTGGTTTTAAGGATGTCTTCTCTAATTTTGGAATGACACTTCTATTTTGAAAAAAAGATTTCAAAGTTGTGATTGATTAGAAGCACTAGGCAGTATTGTCCACTTGAATCACTATGGTTGCTTCGTCCAAAACACTTTCTCCTTCTGAACAATAATAGAGGTATTTCCTGAACTGTCTAATTTCTAAGAGAAAACTCTAGACAAGTCTGCGTCTCTCCAAGACCAATTTGTCTTCTTCTTCAATCTGTCATGTCTGGCCTGAATCTAGATAATACAAAAATTGTCTCCAGAAAGTGCATTATTGGTAATGAATATTTACGTTAAACAACAAACTATCAAATATTGATTTCTCCTTTATTCTGAACAAAAATATCTTTCTTCAATCTGTCTGTTAATGAGCACTACTGGTCTCTCAGATGTTTTGTGTTAAAATTCTGCCGTGTCTGCAATGTTGTGTACTGGAGGTAAAATGGAAATGCAGTTAACTTTTGCAAAATTTTCTTTGGTACACATAATTGTTTTGTTGTGTATATTAGTATTTTTTATTGTTCATTAATTTTTTGTTGTGAAAAGTGAAAGCTATATCTTATCTTCATTATGCAAGTATGGTTCGAGAGTTCATTGTGACATGTCCAGCATGTATATGTTGTGTTAACAAAACAGTTAAAGTTGTGATTTATTGGAAGTCCAGTTGCTGCACACTTTAGTATCCACTTGAACCCCTGTAGCTGGCCAGGTCACATCTTCTCTTTCTGAAGACGAATGGAGGTATTTCCGGACACCCAAACAATATGTCTCCCCAGTCTGTCTTCTTCAATCTGTCATGTCTAGTCTCCATAGACGAACAGGAAACAAAACCTCTCCCTGGAAAGTACCTCGAATCGTTTGAATGAATATTCATATTGAACAGCTAACTACAAAATGTTAGGCTACCCTCTTCTTAATGCTCAACAATATGACTCCAGATCCGTTATGTCTGATCACAGGAAGTATTCTATCTTGTTGGAAAATGTCTCTATATGAATATTTAAGCCTTGGCTTTCACATTTGTCTTGTTCTTCTTTTTCTGTGCCTCCGTTAACCTAAATGACAAGAAAAATGGAAAGGTAGAATTAATATTTGTGTAAAATATTTGTCAGACAAGAATTTATGAATTAATTTTTTATTATAAGAACCATCTTTGTTTAATACTCTGAAAAAAGGAATTGAATAAGAAAAGGTGTGGGCAAAACAGCAGATTTGGATGTTTTCCAGTATTTTAATCAGTTATTAGGAGTTATTTGGCACTTGTCCTAAATATATATTAGTGTGATATTTTTATGTAATGAATAAATTCAAAGGTTATACTTAATACATTGTATAGGAGGAGTATATTAATGTGGTCTCACAGTTGTCATTCGCATACCCTTTTTCAATTTCCTGGTCAGTCCTAAGTAGTGGTTCTAACAATTGCAGACTTAGGTGCACAATTGATCTTTTTACACAGTTTCTCATGTATAACTTGTTCAAGAGGCATTTAGAAGGTGATGTATTATAGATAACACAAGGCTTTATGGATTACAACTTCTGGTTTATTAAGGGTGGAACGTTTGAGAACAATGTCTAAATAGACATTGAAACGTTATTGTAAGGTTGTCTCCAACCTTTCCGCTGTATTTAATTAGGCAACTAACATTTGAACAGTCTGTCATATAAGTGAAATACTCTTGAGTACAACGTTCAACCCCAATCAGTAAACAAACAAAACTGAATTAGTTCATGATGGGTATTAGGCCCCCTATTCATCCTGTTAATAAAGTCTAAGCTTTCTCCAAACTGGCGAAAATGTCCAGTTTAACTACTTTTTATGTCTAAGGATTTTGTTTTATGCGATTGATTGACCTTTTTGTGGTTTGTTTATTACACCTTAAATTCTGTCTCTGAATACAAATGAATGGACCAGGTGCTTGGCTTCATCTGTGTATATTATAGAGTTGTACGGCCAGCAAGCAGTCTACGCTTAGCGGGGACCATATTGATCACATGGTCTTTTCTCCTTGTAGTATACTAACAGCACACCTCAGTTATATGAGGTATAAAATGATGCAACTCTGCTTATTGTGGGAGTGATTGTTTTAATGAGGTTTATTCTCGGTTGACAATTGTATTAAGAAACAGTAGAGAAAGAGGTGGACCAGATTATTAGTACAAGTGAAATAACTTTATGAACAACATTCAACAATTAGCAAATAAATCCATTTACATGACTAAGATCGGCATGTTTGAAGCAATCCTGTGTTTTTTACTTGGCACTACAGGAAGATTATTTTTCAAACAGAGGAAAACACTTCACATTTTTGATTATGCTAGGGCCAATAACTGTTGGAACACGCTACCATTGTATAATTGAAATAGTATTCAGAAAGGTGTAAAATACCAGTCTCTCTATCCCATGACTGTAGAGGCTCCCCATTTAATTGAGAACATATTACATATGAACAAATTAACATGTACAATTAAAGCTATTTTAGGGTTAATAAGCCAGCTCTGTGTTGTAGGTCTAGATGATAGAACATTTTGATAAGAATGAAGACTAGATGGTTAGGTGATAGAAGTCACCACAGGCAATCACACTATCAGACCTGAGTTAGAGCCTGGTAATGAAAAGGTGCTTTTCATTACTGTTAAGTGCTTCAAATGTAAGTTTTTAAAAGCCATTAAGTAGAAAACATGTTTTCTGGGGAATTTTCGACTGGAGGCTTCAGTGTGATTGTAAATAAACTTTGTGGAGGAGTTTGTTGAAATCATTAGCGACTATAATAAATATGGGTTAACAGTTAGTCAGATGTGAAGTTTTGATTAAAGCCAGATGCAAGCTACTTTCATATAGTAGCAAAATACTTGGCCCTGTGTTATATTTTTCAGATGCTTGGAGGCTCCATTAAGGGGGAGCAGTCTTTAAAGAGATTATTTATTGCTTTCAATTTTTAATTAAGATGATTTACGCTGGAGGTTATTGCTTTATTGGTGGAAAAGTTTTATTGTAGAATAAATGTAAAATAGAAATATCGTCGTAAGTAGGATTTGGCTTTGGCTGGCTAAGAGTTCCTTTAGAAGGGTTCCCTCCAGTCTTTGGTTATGTATAGGATGGAGTGAATATCTTCTGGGGTCACTGTGAAGTGTGAACTTTGTCTACTAGTAAGGCCATGTAATGTGTCCTGTATCTTGTATCTCGTTGTCCTTTATGATTGATTTTTTCTGCTAGTAAGGCCATGTAATGTGTCCTGTATCTTGTATCCCTTTATGATTGATTTTTTCTTCCAAAGGCCATGTAATATATCCTGTATTTTCTATCTTATTGTCCTTTAGGATTGATTTTGTCTTCTAAAGGCCATGTAATCTATCCTGTATTTTGTATCTTATTGTCCTTTAGGATTGATTTTGTCTTCTAAAGGCCATATAATGTATCCTGTATCCTGTAGTCCTTTATGATTGACAATGAGGATAGCTTATTTGCTGATACGTGTGTCTACATTGGCAACATTAGAAATGGCCAAGAAGCAACAAATGCTAATCTTTAATAGTGAGCTGGCACCTTATCAAGGTGGACATTTGTCGCTTCTTGGTAATCTCTTATGGTGCCTGTTCTTAGCCCTAGCCCCCTGGAGTGTTAGTTTGATTGGGATTTAATGTTGTATTTAAGGATATTTCACTTATATCGTGATGGATTGTCAATGTGATACTGCACCTAGCCTTATTTTGGTGGAAAACTGAGAGAAAACCTTGTAAAAATCACCACCGCGATATGTGACTCGCTCATATACTAGTACTTGATGTTGGACAGGTGGACTCGATCCGGTGAATGGTCCATATGAGTGAAATAGCCTTTAAAGCATTCAGATAAATATACTTACATGTATGTGAGTTCTAAAACTGTTAAGTAGAAGAGTTATAGATATTCATTTCATAGATTGTTGAATTATTATTAAATTAATGGTTGTCAGTAATAAGAAACAGACGAATGAAACCATCAGTAATATATGTAATGAGATACACTTTAGAACTTTGTCAGAGGTCATGTTTGGGGTGTGTTTTTTATATATTTATTACATGTCACATTATGGCATGTGCTATTGATGGGAGGTGCCTTTTAAGAACAATAGGCTTTTAGGGTTAACTATGTAGGTCTGATACAGGGAGTCTAGACATAAAAAAATTCTCATTTATTGTGAAAACTCTTCCCATTTTTTTTTGTTTGATTAGGATTGAGATTTGAATCAAATAAGTGCATTGCCGATAAAGGTTTTTTGATTTTTGATTTTTCTGTAGTTTTAAAATGTTTAGGAGTTAGATATTTGTTCCTTGTTGTAACACTTTAGTAGCATATCTACATGGTATTTATGTTTAGCTAACAAGTCTATTGTTAAATCTCCGGGAGTGTGCCAGTGGCTGACTCCATTTACGTGATCTGTGGATAAAGATGTTGTTGTGGTTCAAAAAGGGTGAAAGGTCAATCAGTGCAGTTTTTATTCTCTTTATACTATCTCATTTGGTTTCTTTTTAACTTGAATCTTCATTTATGTCATGTTGACTAGTTTGCTGACATTTTATGTGGCCAGATGTGTTTTGTCTTCTTGTTGATGGTGGCTGGTTTGATCCATTATTCCTCCTTACTGGTCTAATTCAGGTCACATGCCAGAGGTCAACACAGATAATGTGGGGTTATCACAAGCCAGCCTGGTCTGATTCACACTAATGGAATCACTGACCAGTGGTCAAAAAAAGCACACCTGTAATTTGTTAGGCTCACCTGTCATTCATTGCAAATGATATCAGTGGCTACTAAACCCATTTTGGTCCATTTCTCTACTTCCTTCCTGGTCCAGCTGTGAAGTCCGTTTCATTGTCAACATTTAAAAGAGGAGAAAACAGAGAATAAACATATTTATTTCCAAATGGTACATGGAGGCAAAATCAATTTGTTAACAAAACAAACAGGTGCTATCAGTTATTGTCTGCAATGTGTGTGAGAAACACTATATACATGAAGCATTACCCTGGACATTTGATGCCTATCTTGTTTCAGTTAGGAATGATTTGAGGGTTTTACTTTATATCAAGTGAATTACAGTAAACATTTACCCCACTACATAAAAATTATATTTATATTTGTCCGGCTGAAAATCAACTAAAATCAGACAAAGTAGTTTGTATTTACATATCACCATGTTTATAAACAACAGCATTTGCTCTATCATATGAAGCTCCCACATACCTTGAATTGATGCAAGTTTGTGTGTTTTAGTTCAGTTGTTCACCACTACTATTGTAGGGGGACTTCGAAACGCTACTCGCTGTCGGTTCGTCACAAATATTTGTGAACACGCTAGCTTGAAAACAAATTCACCAATTAACTTCAAACCTGTTAAGATGACGGATGGTATTACATTTAACCATAACTAAATGGCTATTATCACATAATTTTAGCAAATTCATGTCTGTAGGTGTTAACACAATAAGAATATAAAAAATACTCGAATAAGAATTAACTTCAAACTTGGTATGTACATGCAGCTTCCTCTGGTTAAGAGCTGTTAGAGCGCTGTCAGGCTGGTAGCAAGAAAATGGAGTTTGATTCCTGGTGGAGACCAGCAAAATTTTCTTTCTATAAAATACAAATTTATACATGTATTAATTTAAAATACAAAATATGTTCTAAGCTACATATCTAACAGTGCTTTTATACCCTGTAAGTGGGTGTTACATTCTCTTGAAATATTGTTAGGTTACTGAAAATACCACTCAAGATTAAGACCTGTTTAGAAATGTATCAAGATCGGAAAAAAGTTGATCTGTCTTTGATAATCAACATCCCTGTGCAGCACAATGTCTTTTTCGAAATATGTAAAAAAGAATATCTAAGCTATTTTGATGATCATATATATTGTAGTAATAATGGTGATTTTAAGATATGGAATCTGTTTGGGCAATGAATACACTCTGTCTTGATTTCATTTGTGAAGATAAACTATATTCCATGTTTCATTTAGTTCTTATCCCCTCTGGTAATGTTATCATATTATTTGATCTTTCCTGCTAGCATTACCACCACATTACATGCTAAAATGTGAATTAGTATGTACCTTCTGTTGTGTAACTTGTGTTGTATATCTGTGATGGTTTTAGGAATAGAACACATCAGCGAAGTAACAAATCACTAAAATAGTGTCCCTGCTGCCTGTAAACTTTAGTTTATTTAACCCTCATCAAATCATGTGTAGCCATGTTCCTAACCTCTCACTTTCCAATACATCCTCCATAAACACCACTGGAGTCAAAAGCAAAGCAATAATTTCTTTGCTCTTTTCTCCGTTTTAGCATCTTTGCTGTGATCCACTACAAATATTATTTTAGCCTGTTGCCCCATCGCCCTCAAAAGCTTTCTACCATTCTTGTACTAGTAGCTTTCATCTTTGTGCTGAGAGACTCGATTGTTCCCATATTGCGATAGTGGAAGGCTAGTACAGAAAGGCACTTGAGTTGAAGGGCTGAAGCTCCCTGTCCAATAAAAGGGTTTTCACTGAAGAGACAGACTCCTGTGGACCTATGGGTAGCTCTGTGTTGTAGAATACCAGTTATCATCACTAAGACATGTGGGAAAATACTGGTGCAGACTCAGTGTGAACTAATTCATGTTACAATAGGGGAAAAAAAACAATATCAACCGGAATACTGTATTATATGTTGATGTTTATGTCCCAGGAGGGATTCACCCTTCCCAACAAATGACCAGTCTGCAGAAAGAACGTGATTATCCTAAAGACTTTACCTGGCTGGCAACTGTATAACATTATAGTCAGTGAATATCTATGAAAATTTCCCATTAGGTGCAATATTGGCCTTATTATCATTTATTCTAGGCAAAACATCACATGACCTTAAAGATAACACTTTGACCGACTGTCTGTACATGACAAGTAATGGAGAAAGTGTGAGAAAAGTCAATCATACACCTACATGTAACTCAAAATTTTGAAATGAGTTCAAAGTGGTTTAAATCATTATCCACCATGAAACGAGAAGCAAAGTGCATACATGTATTTTAGTCATTCAGGGCCCTCTTTAATCTTTATACGTGTGTGCTTGTGTTTGTGAGTATTTGTTTGTATTTGGGCTGAAAAGTAGCATAAAACACAATGAATGTATCAATTATCTTGTGCAGGAAGTTTATGAGAATATTTAATTCCTATCCAAATCACATAATTTTGCAATGATATTTCCCTACAGGGGGAAACACAAATGAATGCGAATGGCATTCTGTTTAGTATGAGTGTTTCACCAATTTATAGCAGGTTATGGAACACATAATTTATTCAGTGTGAGTGCATTACGTAGAAGAATTCCACTCTAAGCCTTTGGCATTTGTGATGTTCATGTAGACATGTCAAATCTACATAACCTTGTAGTCCAGTTTATAACATGTACCTTCTACTGATTGAGTTATGCAGAGTCAGTCAGTGTTCAACCTGTTCTCTCCCAAATACATGACTGACTATATGGTTGATGTTTTAAGCCATGCTTAAGGGTTTTTCACTCATGTGATGGTGGTGTATTCCAATGATAATTGACACTAGCACAACCATAACATGTGAAGTGTTTTGATCCTGTAATCTCCCTCCACAGTGCTAAGTAAAGACAACATTGCTACTCCTCAAACAAACTGCCCTTTGCCAGAGGGATCAACCAATGATATTTGTTTTGACATCATCTCCTTCATTACCTACTAACTGAGGGGCACGACATTCCAGTCAAACTGTCTTTACTTAGCCATTGGCGACAAAAAATCTCAGATTTTATAGTTGTAGGCTTTTCAATGTGGCAATTTACTAATGAAGTACATCTCCAAAATAGCCTTGAGTGAATACTCTTGAGTGAAATAACTTTGAGTATGGTTTCAAAATGCTCTGGCTTTGTTATTGAAGTGTTGATTGGTAGTAAAGGAAGGGAGCGATGATCTGTGCAAAAACCCTTATTAAAAAAAATCTAACTTTTAATGTGGGGCAGCTCGGAGGAATATAAAGTTATGACACCTACAAGTTTGAAAAACTAACCCTAACTTGATCTGATATAAGATGTTGCAGTCAATCATGAATAGCTGTCGTGAAGATTTTCGTGCCATTTCTGCTAGTTTATGGCTTCCTGCCATGTCACTGGTAGCTAAGATCTGTGTGACAGGCATTATATCAATATGTTTATTCTTGAACTAGACCAGACACCTTATATTAGGCTGAATACTTCTTGAAAAGATGAAAATTTCTTCAAATATTTATTTGGTTTGAAAGTTAAACAGATTGTCAGACATAGCTTGAGCAATAATGTCAAAATGTCTGATTTGAAAAATTGAAAGTAAATAAAATGGTTGACGGTGTAAAGACTGTTTGAGGGTTAAGGTCGATGATGTCATTGTATGTACACCCATATATAACATGTCCATACTGCTGTATTAAAACCCACAGGTGTCTTTATGGATCGGGTAAAAGAATCTGCCTCATTATCATCCTTTAAAAGTCAAGGCCTAAATGATGATAAAAAATAACCATATAATTTAATATACACAAGTAAAATTTTTGCCCACAACTACTATAGTAGGGGGGTACTAAGAAATGCTACTCGGCATCCGTCCGTCATAAATGTATATGAACAAGCTAGCTTGAAAACAAATTCACTGATTACCTTCAAACTTTGAATGTAGCTTCCTCTTGT
>JARFOD010037842.1:0-10360 GCA_031763545.1 Mopalia muscosa | reverse complement strand
CCCCCCCCCCCCCCACCCCCACACACACACAAATGTAAACCTATCTCTCTGTGATACATATTCAATTATTTACATCACATTAGTCAAATAATGAAGCATGAGCAATAGTTAAATCTGTTTCATACATTTCATTGTTTGATAACAGTTGTGAAGTATTACTATTACAGAGGGAAGAGGCTCTACATTAGTTAGCTTGGGACTTCACATCAGATTTATCTTAATAACATTGTGTTCAAGGATAATAAATGTTATTATATTCAAAACATCACATGTCAAGCCACACTAACAAAAAAAAAAAAAAAAAAATGAAAAGATGTCAGTGACGAGCAAATCATAGAACCAGCACAGGAACTTATGTAGAATATGTACAAAAAAACCCAATGAGGTGTGTACATTTTCAAAAGTACAATAAATGAGCCTCAAGATGAGCCCCCTTAAGGGCTGAAAGAACCTGGGCCCTTAGTATGTTATACAGCCCACCCTGAATGCTCCAATAAATACATGATTGATTGATCGATTGGTAGGTGGTTTGTGCCATGCTTAATGATAGATCACTGATATGATAGCAGTGCATTGCAACAATAATTGACACTAGCACAACCATAAAATGTGATATGTTTTGATGCAGTTGGAAAGTTAATCTTCCTCCAAAGCTAAGTAAAGTCAGTACTAATGCTTTCAAAACAAACTGCCCTTAGCCAGAGGGCCGAAGTAAATATAATGAAACAATTATAGCTTTTTTATTGAGAAGCATATTATTCATTTATGTCGTTCACTTTATAACAATGAATCTCTAAAGTACAGAGAACAAAACGTATACCTGTATCTTCTTTCCAGCGCTAAGTAAAGGCAGCATTGCTACCCTTCAAACAAACTGCCCTTAGTCAAAGGGCAAAGACAACATAAAGTTGCAATATAATGTACTTAGCTATATGGCATGCTATAGCCACAAGTTAGTTGTCTATCAATCCCTTCAAGCACCTTCTATTAATACCCAAACAAGTGCAAAGCTAACGAGTGAGAATGATATTTCCCAAAAATCTTAAATAACACTCAAAATGAATCCTGAACAGTGATGCTATGATCATTTAAAATAACGAATGAGACATATTTTACACTCTCTTCCAACATTTGTTTAAAGAAGACTGAGCAAAACTGAACTTGACAATGGGCCAAAGTACCAAGTATAAATGTACATTATAAAGACAAGTACTAAACAAAAATTTACAATGAGCATTGTTTATATTGCTGAACCCTTACCCTTTTTCACCATTATTTGAGTAATTTCATGAAATTCAGAGGTTTGGTTGATAGAACACTCAAGAGAATAGGATCTGTGATGTGTAAGTTAAACTGGCAAGTGAAAGTAAAGAAAACTGTAAAAACTACCCCTGAAAATAGTCGATTTTCACAAACATTGACCTTGGGTTCACTGGGAGAATTGAATCTGTACATTGAGTGAGGTTCAACAGTCCAGCAAACAAACCACTGAGCCATGTTGGTGGAGTACCTTTCAGGTTATGGTGTGAAAATGAAACGATGAAGGGCTGGGCTGAAGGTCGATAAAATCTCCCAAAGGCAAATCCACTAAATATATTTTGAATCATGTGCATGTATGTGTGCCAAAAGTAGTAAAGCAATTTTTTAGATATTAAGTGTTTTAATGAATGCTGACGCTGGACAAGGCAACTCTTGGATAAAGTGTCAACTTCTCACTATCACAAAATATAACATCATAAATATCTTACCGAATCCTACACAAGGCAGCATCAGGCACATACATGTACATTATCTTTTTTATTTCTCCCCATGACATGGATTTTCACTCAAGCCATGATTGTATTATTGCACGACTGTGAGGGGTAATACATTTGAGGGCTATTTCTCTGAATACAGGGGACTTGTAAAAGCAGTTTGATACATGGACAGTGTCTAGAACAAGGACATGTTTTTGGTTTTTGTTTTTAATTATCAGGATTAATGCACACCCGCTCAGCTACATGTGTATTTACAAGAGTCACAATTAAATGGGTTGTTAGAGATGACCTTTGGATAACAATTTTTTCAATTTTTTACTTGTAAAATAAAGGTTGAGTCAACAGCATTCAACAACACAGGATCTTTCAATACATGTACAATGTACTTTGGTCTTTAACGAAGAATAAGGGAAAACAAAAATGCAACAAAAAAAAATACTTGTTTAAAAATATTGAATCATGAATGATATATATTAATGCAGATACGGTCAAAATATACAAATAGCCTTTTACAAAATCTAAATACAATCTGTTAACCTTGTTTGCCGGATTTCAGTAAGAATTGAATCCAACAAGATACAAATATGGCAATAAGAAATTAACATTTCTCAACTTGATATGTAATATTCAACTTACACTGTAAGATGTGCTAAAATCAAATAATATAGTAAAATATACTAGTCATTGCCATTCAAATTAAGCCAGTAACTGTAAATGCGGGTATAGTTTCACAAAGCCACCATAGAGTAAGTTGATATTAATTACCATGACAACACAATACACACGTACCTTCAGTTCAGGTAAATGACAATTAAGATAAACTTAGGCTAAGAATGCTTTGTAGAACGGGCCACAGGTCACTTATCAGGGGTCGAAATTTATATACATTTAATGGACATTTCTGTTAAAAATTGGGATTGTCCTGTAAAGTGTATCATGACCTGCGGGGCAAAGTTATTATAATGAATAACAAAATATTATAAACAATTCAACCCCTGCTTTTATAGTGCTCATTGTGACACTACAAATGTGCCTAATACTGGACTGGCCTTTAATAGTCCGAGAGACCTTTCTCATACAGCCAGACCTTTACAACAATGTAGACCACAACATACATGTACATTTTAACCAGCAGGCATTAAACTTCCTTCTAAAGGTATAAACAATATAAAAAAAAAACATTTACCAGGACCTTCAAGTCATCAAGTAGCAGATTGCTGAGGTGGATAAACAAATAGGATAATAACTGATAAACATTAATCTGGCAAAACTTAGCAATATACTGATGATGAAAAAACAAAAACTACATGAAGGGACATTGTCTGGAATTCAACAAAGGTGGGGGTTATATGATACATGTATATTCCAGACCAAATCCCCAGGGGTCAAGATGTGATTAGGCACTAAAAGCACTGAAATTAAGAAGGCAAGGAAGTGATCTATAAAGCTACAACAAACAGTTAATTTTAGATCCACTGTCATCATAAGAAAAGTCTATTAATATATAACACTTGGACTTCATTTCTATCCAAAATGAGAGAAAAACACCATAAACATTCACTTTCCACCATTTTATGCAAATTTTATTTTAATCATTATTATGAATATATCCTAGACCCGAAAGGTAAAGCCTAATGGTCCAGGAAGCTTTTGCAACCATCTGAAGTAAATTAAACCATAAACTAAATCCCTCATTTCATGAACAGTAGAAACTCCCCTTGTTTTCAAGACAAAAATTATTATAAAGTTTGAAAAGCTTCATGTAAAATAAACTAGAATGTTTCCTTTGCTTTGGGGTATTCCATTATACTTTG
Source organism: Mopalia muscosa (assembly GCA_031763545.1). NCBI lineage: Eukaryota > Metazoa > Mollusca > Polyplacophora > Chitonida > Mopaliidae > Mopalia > Mopalia muscosa. Next base: position 6,789 of record JARFOD010037842.1, on the reverse strand, counting down.
GGCTACACACAGGTAATAAGTTGGATTAGTAAGATAAAAAAACACTGTAAAAAAACTATTGAAAAGTGTTAAAAAAAAAATCAATAATGCTCTTTTTTTGTACATTATTTATCAATAATCTGAAAAAATCAGACACAAAAGCTCTTAAAGAAAGAAACAAAATTATCTTAACCTTTACAAATCACTGGCAACACATTGGAGTAGACAATAAAACAGGATATTTCTTGCAAAAAAAGAAACTCATGGACTTGTTATCCTAATAATCAAAATGGTCCGGCCAATTTTTACCCTCACAAGAAGAGACACCTGTATGACAGCTTATCAGACAACATTTTGTTGTCATAAGGTCCACATCATAACAGTTCCATGTTACAGTCCTTTTAATAGATGTTAACTTCACAGGATAAAGAGCCTGAGCAAATTTGGATTACAAAGAAATAATACTTCTGCGAATTGTAGTCCGAGTTTAAAGTACTGAAGGATTAAACTTCAGAAACCATGATTCTACACAGATTGCTTGAATGCTGTTCCACAGTGGCCAATGTTTTGGCGCATGATAAATTTGTCAGATTTTTGTTGATCACAGACAAATTTCTCAAGCGCTAATCAGACAGATGATATAATTTCAAATTAGCAGCCAACCAAACATATGGTTTTGGGAGTGTTATGGTCTAAGTTTTAGACCCTACACAAACTGCTTAAGGTCTGCTAATGCACAGATCATCTCATTTTATGGCAGGACTTGACCATAATCCTTGGGAGAGTTTTGAAAGGTGTGCATGTCTTGAATCAAGATCCTAGACAAATTTCTGTAGGGCAGGGTCAGGTTTGAGCTCAGCAGACAATCTCTCGGGCACATAATAGGCTACTGAGGGCTTTACCTCCACTTCCTTGCAATGGTTATCAAACCTTCGATCTGTAACAGTAAACAAACACCTACATAAACACTACACCCTATCTGACAGCTCAGTTAAAGAGATTTATTCACTGATTGGTGTTTAATACCATGCTCACCGACATAATGTAATCACAACAATTGCTACACAAACACAATAATACCACGTGTAGTCTTTGGCCTTGATTAAAAAAATGAATGTTCATCAATATCTTAGTAGTACGAAGCATACAGACCTTTAATAGCAAGCGTTGGAGATTTAAAGGGAACAGAAAAGGGTTTCATTAAGCAACAAACATGCAAATTGTTGCTAAATTTGGACCAAATCCATGTGATACTAGTATGACCTACTGTACTTGATCTTTTAATAGCATATTAAAATAAGACTCTTTTCTGACAAAAAGGATAGTTTCCTTATTCTGTTGCAAGGAATATATTAACCTCTATCCTTTAGGAAGACCGTAAAAATTACATTTTTTTGACTGACTGACCTACCAATCCTTGATTGTCTCTGTAACCTAATCACTATATAAAAAAGATCAATTTCATTGAGAAACACAATTCCCCCTCATTGACTTTGGAGATTTTATAATATCCCCATTTTTCCTAACCACTATTTACCTGGTAAGTTTACCACTTTCCATCACAAAAAGAATAGCAGCCATACGACAAAGAACAAAAAAGCTTACTGAGGCACTTAAAACTTCAAATATTTGCCTAACTTGTGACAAAAGAATATATTGTATTTGATAGAACTTATTTTCATCATTACATATGTTTCACTTTCATTGTAGAACAATTTTTATGCACAGAGTGGTAATATTGACCTTTGTAGCAAGGGAGACTACTTGCCTCACACACTCAGTGTAAGACCTGCCTACACCTGAATCCTGAAGTATGTCTGAAGGTATTATTTGTACAATCCAGCAAATGGAAGCAATATACAGAAAACACATCCTGTTATTAAACTAGAGAACATGTCATGTTAATGAATTGCCACACCTTATATCTATACACATAAAACGAAAAGAAAAGTGGCAATTAAAACGATATTGGATATGATTTAATACATGTATTGGGAGCTTACAAACTACTGCATTAGCCAGTCTATTTCCATGGTTACAAGGCATAAGACAATCAGGTTTCAACAAACCTCATAATGATAAAGTCAAACTGGCTTGTTGCCATGACAACAGACAAAACAAATAGCAACAGACACAGGGCTTACATAAACAAATTTCAACTGTATAAGGTTACTAGACAAATATCTTCTGATACTGACCACAGACAAGCAGACATTCCCTTCATCTGATAAAGGATTTTCTACAATGCATGCACAGTTTGTTGATTGTCAGACTGCCGAAACACACGAATACGCATCGATACATGGATATTTTGTTGTAACTTGATTGCCGTTTTACATTTCTTTTTCACTTCGTTTTGATTGGAGGCTTTATACCATACATGTACTCAACGTTATTTCACTTAAGAACCAGCCTAATGTGTATGAGTAGCAATGCTGTCTTTAGTTAGCACAGGAGGAATATTAACTTTCCAACAGTTTGAAACCACTTGACATCTTAATTGAGCTAGTGTCAATTATTATTGGAATACACCTCCCTCACAGACAAGACAAATATACAGGACACTCACAGATCGTCGAAATCAGACAGCACCGGGGCATCCCTCCATTTAATTTGTTTTGTTTGATTGATTGGTTTTTAACGTCGTACTCAAGGGTATTTCACTTATATGACCTCTCCATTTAATATTTCTGGGGTATGGTGTATTGCACCTGAATGGGAATGGGAGATTAGGTTACATTGGTGCGTTAAGCTATAGGAGGGAAGAAAGATTGGAAATGAGGTTAGGTATTATTCATACACAGACAATGGACATTTGCCCAATTCCTTTGGAACATATTTTATATTGCTGACTTTATGCTTCATATAACAAAATAAATGTCATTTTTACAGCTAGTAATAAGAGAGAACGCGCATACAATGAAACATTGAAATAGGGACCGATGAATTTTAGTCGGACCAGAGCAATTACAACAACAAAAAATCTAGTCCTCCATTCCACCTCGCATTATCTCCCCTTTACTATAAATGTGAAAACAAATCCTGTTTACTTCGGCACCATGACACCACAGCTATTTGTAACTAATTGACCTACATAGCAAACATAATTTAAACTAAACCTCATCTAAATGTATCAAACTTCCTGGTTACACCACAGAACAAGATATGCAGTACAAGTCTGGACTTTAATTGATAGAGTGTGAATTACATGAACCTACATGTGTTAACCTACTGAACTCCTACTGCTAATATACATTTTCAATAAATGAAGAAAGAAAATTTGCTTGCTCAGATTTATTAATAAAATTCCCAGTTCACCTAAATGAAAAGTAGTCATGTACTTTCATTATGGCTTTGTATAGGCCCTGTTAAAATTGATAAGTTCTAAAAGATAACATGTGTATCAGTAGCCAGTTCCTATACATGACAGTATCATAAAATAAGCTGTTTATACAAACTAGTTACCTACCCAGTATAAAACATGCTCAAATAAGCTCAACACTAAGCTGATCAGGAGCATTGTACAACAATAGTCTATAAAATTTATTAGTGGGTACATGTAGTCTCACATCTCCTAGGGTGATGTGGCCAGTTCTTTAAATATTGTCGGTCAGTCTCATTGTAATCACCAACAGGTTATTGTAGCAGATACAATGTAAAAGGATTATTTGTTTGTTAGTTTGATTAGGGTTGGCATAGTACTCAAGGGAATTACACTTATAGGACGACGGACTGTCCACTACACAGTGTTCCTGGCCTCAATATGGTGAATAACTGGGATTTTTGTTTGTTTGTTTGATTGGGGTTTAACATGGTACTCAAGGGTATTTCACTTATATGGCGACGTGCCAGCCCAATGGGTGAAGGAAATCACCCTCGACACCACTGACAACAAACAAGGACAGGACAGGACAAATACAGGATGACAACAGGATGTGATACAGACACCACAAACAGATCAGCATGCTGTTCCCCTTTAGCGCTGAGAGCACCAGGGCAACATGAAGGAATAAAAACCTTGTGCAACTCTACATGTAGCAAGTCAGAAGGGTTTGTCCGAACATTGAACCCTGCCACTGCATAGTGATGGGCCTATGGCTTCAAGTGCTATACCTATGCTATTTGACTCCTGTTGTTGTGTGTTGGTTAGGGTCTTACACATACTTAAGTTTTTTTTTTACTGATATGGTCTTGTAGGGCCAGTGAGGTCAAATTCCAATGTCTCTCCCCTGTGTGTTCTCTTCTAGTGAATTAAATAAGTATATTAAATACTCCCACCTACTCAAAATATAGACACCTGATAGAAGAATTTGATAGAAGATAAAAATTCAGATTTATTCATGTATGAGGCTTGGGAATTATTAGGAACACATCCTGAAACTTGAAGGTGACATATGGAAATTACTCATCTGCAGATAAGAACATATATTAATAATAAACATATGAACAATAAAAAAAGTTGAACTAATGGCCTATCAACATTTTACAGATATGTATTAGGAACTGATTTATTAGAAAACCCATGATTCTGATTCAATATTTCCTGCTTTTAATTATAGTAGCTCAGGTGTCACCAATGAGACATGTAACAAAACAAAAAACATAAAGCCCAGATAACTTCACTGTAGACGACACACAGTTATCCATGACTACAAGCGGAGGACATAGTGCAATTTTGACGCCCCGCCCCTAAAAAAAAAACCCCAAAAAAACCCACATATAATAATGTTAAAAATGTATTGTTTTTAATTTCAATTATTAATTTCAATTTTAGATTTTAGTCTTGTGCTGAAATTGGTTAACAAGGACAGGTTTTAATAGGTTTAAATCTGCATCTACAAGCTAACTGAACATTCATATCCACATATGACAGCCTCTGAAAGTCATCTACACATATGTTATTTAAATTGCCTTGAAGTATGGTATACATTAACACGATCTGATATTGTGTAACCCAGGCACAAATATAACATAACTTAGACCTACCAGCCCTACATGTGCATAAAGGGAGCTTTCTTAAAAACGTGCATGTAGGCCACTATCTTTACATAATTCACATGCTTTAAAAAAAAGCTTTATTCCTATACGCAAATGTGAGAGAGAAAACCATATGAAAACCTTTTACAGACAGGCTTTCATTGATTTGTTTACCAGGTTATTTTGCGTACTTTACAACTTCGAATATAAGGTATATAATGAGTAAAAAAAAACCTTACAATTTTCAGTTTGAAGAAAACTTCATTTAATTCCTTTGAATTATATATATATATAGCTTTATTTTCTGAGGGTATTAGATGTCATTTAATAAATGTAACAAGTACTCTGTCAGTTGAATAACTGTTCTTCCCAGAGGCCCTCCACAAACAATATCAAAAACATATAGTCACATATGATATTCTACAATATGTTGATACATACTATAATATATTATACACATATATTAGATAATTAAATATGAGGTAGACACTATATAAAGCATATATTATCTTTGTGGTGGAGAAGTAGACTATATACAACAAAACAACAAATAAACAAAAAATAACAAATAACAAAAAAAAAATAGAAAATAAAAAATAGAAAAACTTTAAAAAAATAAATAAAAAAATATTAAAAAAAAAAATAAAATTACAGGATCAAAAGGTGACCACATATTGCGCGCTACATTAAAACTAGCACATCCATAAAATGTGAGATGTTTTGACAGTTTTGGAAGGTTTATCTTTCTCCAGTGCTAATATAGTAAAGACATCATTGCTCATCTTCAAACAAACTGCTCTTAGTCAAAGTGCGGGCCAAAATGTTGTTTGTTTTATAGGAGTAAATGTGTTGGTTAAGTGGCTCCATTGCCCTGGTGCTCTCAGAGCTAAAGGGGAACAGGTAGCCGATCTGTTTGTGGTGTCCGTATTGCGTTCTGTTGTTGTCGTCGTGTGTTTGTTGCTAGTGGTGTCGAGGGTGGTTTCCTTCACCCATTGGGCTGGCACGTCGTTATATAAGTGAAATACCCTTGAGTACTACGTTAAACCGCAATCAAACCAACAAACAAACAAACCATTGCCTCTCCAAGAACTTTTACACTAGTCTACTATAAAACAACATCAAATGTTTCAGCGTTGTTGTTGTATTATACAAACTATGCCTGGTAAATGTACCATACTAAACATGTATTGCGGGCAATAACTTCACTTCCTGGTCCAGAAGAGCCAAGACTACATTGCTTAAGCAGGTTTATTGAGTTTGCCTCAGTATATCCTGGTGGAATATAATCAATATATTGATAGCTATTCACTGCTCTATAACTGTGGCCATTACATTCAGCAGTGATCCAGTCAGATAATCGCACATATAATCATGACACATCATGACTATCACACAAACAGGATCCCCTGACAAATATCAATGATTCACCATTCAGGTAGGAAGGACCAGCGAATTTATGTGTAATGAAAGTTCTGCAAAAGGATAGTTTTGATTTATACTGTGAAACAAAAATTATCAAAGCCATAAAGGTGATTTCACCCATATCATATGATGTATCCATACAACCATCCATTGACACAATAGATACACAAAAACAGAGAAATGTCAAGGATTGACTTTATGTTTTCCTTTCAGAATTGCTCTGAGAGATATAAAACAGGGATAAAAAAATCTCCTTCCAGCCAACCAGGCTTAATTAATGAACTGAGGCTTGAACTCTTACTGAATCAATCAAGAGCACATGATGACAAACTGTATAATGTATTCATCTGTCAAGAACACATGACAAATTGCATAATGTATTCATCTGTCAAGAACACATGACAAATTGCA
>JARFOD010037831.1:0-10360 GCA_031763545.1 Mopalia muscosa | reverse complement strand
GCAACCTCTTTTCTCGCCTCTTACGATCGACCGAGGAAGCCGAAGGAGTATTCTGCAGGGCCATGGCCCACCCGCTCGCTCACGGGGCACTTAGCACTGGAGAAAGATTAACTTTCTGACATTATAGAAGGACTTATTTTTTGTTGTGCTAGAGTCGATTATTGTTGGATAAACTGTCGTCATATAGGTGAAATAGCATAAAGCATCGTGTAAAACTCAAGCAAGCAAATTTAGGAAGCAATTATTAAGAACAGTGTTATTATGTGCCAATGATGGCTTTATGAAATCTGACAGGTTATCTTTAATTAATTTATTATTCTGGACAATATCAAAACAGTTCTCATTTCAAAGAAAAATTTTAATTTTTAAAAGTTTGTAAGTGTTACTATAAACATGTTCAGCAATATATGTACTCCCCCATGTTTCTTTGTATCTTTGATCAGAGGTCAAATGCCAAACTTAAGGTTATTTCACTCATATTATAAGCCCGTCAGCCAAATCAGTTATGTTTTTGTTTTTTTTACAGTCAACAGTATTTCACTTGTATGAGGATGGCTTGTCCAATTCACATGTTCCTTGCCAAATTACAGTGGAAAACCGAGAGGAAACCTCATAAAAAGCAGCCTCACGATTGTCAGAGCTACATCATGTGACTCACTCATATAACTCATATAACTAATCGATCCCGTAAACAAGACCAATCTGTTTCCAAAATTTTAAAAAACTGTGTTAAGTGGTATTGTTTATATCTTGTTCATGACCTCTATATTGACGGGCAGACGTCGTGATGACAATATCCCTACAGCATATGCAGATGGGATGAAAAGACATTCCAACAAATAGGCACTGTGTTCCCATTAGATCTGAGGGCAACAGGAAACTCCCTCCCATCCCTTCACTATGAAGAAAACTGAAGAATACTTTTGACTTACTTTTGTTTCTCTAGTACTAGTTTCTTCTTCTCCTTAGCATTCAGTTTCTTTCGTTTCTTTTTAGGATCAAAGCTCCCTTTCATAGTGAACTTTGCCCTTTCGACGTGCACTGTGTGACCTCTGAGATCTCCACCGTCTAATATCTGAAGAGCTAGGTTAACAGATGCCACCTGAAACAATGAGTGTTTAAGAATATAGATTTCATTACAAAAACTTGAGCGATGAGATATGTTAACCCTATATTAAATATAAGGTCAACATTTTTGCATTAGATAAAATAGTTTTCATAACTATTTACGCTATAACTTCAAATTAAAAACAGTCACAATGTTCAAAATTTAAAGTAATGGGTTAGAGCCGTATCCTATGGCATCAGTAAGGGTCATTTTCTGGAGGCTGTTTTATATATTACACTGTAACACACTCCACTGCTTAGTTAAGATAAGCTAGATAACATTGCTTCATTCCAAAAGAACCGCCTATAGCCAGAGGGTACCAGGGGACACAAATACAGTACAGGGCAGAAATAACTTGACATGCTACGCGATTCTGTCCCGATTCTTACGCGACTACACAATAACCAAAATATTTCTGATCGCGGCTGAAGGAAAACAGACGAGCGACTAGATGAAAACATACGCACGACTGAAAGAAAACATACAATATACTACAGCGGGATTGGCCCTTAGTGATAGATGTTGTTACGAATATTTTAGTAGGCCGACAACACACTGCATTGTGTTTTGGCGGTTTTGGGGCAAACGGACTCTTGCGCGAGAACCTCGAGCGGGAAAATGAAGTGGCGGGAAAGAGGTCAAGTTTGGGTCATCACGTTTTTTTGTTTTTATTTCGGCGCGACGAGTGTCAAGTTATTTCTGCCCTGTACTGTATAAGAACGTTTTAACTGTTTAACTGTTTTCACTGGAACAAACTATTACTATTTCTACTTCTTCCGAAGAAATTATTTTTTACTGTTTGCAGACTTACTTGAGGTTAATGTCTGCTTGATGATTCAGCAAAAATTGAGCACTGGCAGTATCTTGGTTCTGAATGGCTTGATGCAACAACGACATGTTCTCTGAGTTTTTCTCGTTAACGTGAGCTCCTTCTTTTAACAATTGTGAGGCGATCGACTCAAGTCCATTCCATAAAGCTAAACCCAAGGCAGACTGTCCTTGAGAATTCTTAATACTAAAGTTTGGCAGAATTTTTAATTTATCTGTTCCAACACTCACGCCCGCTGAAAGTTATAAAAAAACTTACATTAGATTGGTTGATTAAAACAAAAATGTTTTTCAAACATTCAACAAATGTGTCTAGTGAAAAACAATAAAGGGTATGAAACCACTGAATACCCTAAATCACCTCAAATTTCATTCATGAAAAATTCTTACTGTTTTGTGAGACAGCGTGAAATCGAACAAATTTATGTTTTCTTACAAATGTTGATGTTTTCTAACTGAAAAATTCATCTTCTGACTCTTAGACATGATTTTATTTTTTCTAAATAGCATACAAAATAGCAATTTTATGAACAGATTTGAGGTGATTTAGGGCAACCTAGAATCATGACTAATTTTCAAACTTATTTTTATGTAAATCTATTGATGAAAACCGTATCATTTTGTTTCCTTTACCATGAATGAGCAAGCTGTTCATGCTGTTTATTACCTGGCCTAGTTAAAATTGAAATAGTAGGCCAAAGTCACAACTCTGACAAACGTCAAGATACACATGTTAAGTTTCTATATTTCGGTTTATTAAACCATCATCAGCACTGGTCTGAACTCCTGTTGAGAGAAGACCTAGCAATAAAAAAGATCAAACCCCAGCTAAACCATGGAATAATAGCCAGCGGAGACCTATCTTTAAGTTTCCTATGTTTTAAGTTTCCGTTCTCTAAATACACTGCTAGTAATCATATATTGTTTTACTTTACTGTACTATATACATATCATCGACCTGACTGTCTCTTCATTCCTGGTGATGGTTTAATAAACCGAAATATAGAAATTTAATAATCGTATCTTGTGACTTTGGTCTACTATGGCAAATTATTCAGTGGGAATCACAGTATATTAAAATCCTCTTCAAAAAGCTATATGAAATAAATACTGTAAGTCCTTTTTGATACTTATATGTTGGATGTGAAACTTCAATTAATTAAACCAAATATTTATTTCACATGAATTTATAGATAATTTTGCAATTAATCTACAGTCATACCTTTATAAACAATAAATTCCTGAATGACATCGTCATGGTGATTGGCAATGGCTAAATGTAATGGAGTTTGCTGAGATACAGGCACATCATCCTCATCAGTATAGCCTAATTTGGTCAGATCTAGAGGTTTGGTTTGAGCATTGGGATTAGCTCCCTTGTCCAACAGGAGGCGCACTAATTTTGTTAGCCCTTTCTCACAAGCTGTGTGAAGAGGATGCTCACCCTGTTAACAAATAAGTCAAGAAAAAAAATGCCATCAAGTATTTCAATATTTACATAAATGCATCCTGAGAAATTTTCCATGGGATCATTATATTATACGTTTGACTATATATTGTTCTTCCTCAAGTGATTAAGTTTTGTTTATTGTTTGATTGGGGTATAACAACGTACTCTAGGGTATTTCAATTATATGACGACGGATTGTCCATTTCACACTGTACCAAGAGAAAACCGAGAGAAAACCTCGTAAAAACCACGCCCGCGATTGCCACAGCCAAAACATGTGACTGGGTCATATACCTCACAGGCAGATTAGATCCAGTGAATGGTACATTGTAGCAGGTTCAGTGTAGTAAGCCCACATGCTACCTCTAAGCCATGGCCGTGGGCCTCATGTGATTTATAGAAAAACAGAGAACTAATTTGCATAAATAAAATAAAATCTGAACTCCAACAAGTCAGAAATCATTCCTATCAAATGTACATGTAAGACTTGCATGAATAACAGCCTTAAAGAAAAAAACAGCCAATTCTGTTTTATACGTAATACTTCCAAAAAGACCTTAATTTTTTATTAAATATTTTTTCAAATAGGCTTAGCACAACTACAAAAATGTCTCCTGCAAGGTGCAGAGATAGCTTTATCCCTTACCTTTGTGTTTGACACATTCACTCTGGCACCATTTGATGCTAAAAACATGGCTGCTGCTTCAAAGCTTTGCCGAGCAGCTAGATGAAGTAAGCTATCTCCAGTGTCTGGGTTTATAGCATCAGGGGAGCAGCCATGCTTAAGCAGTCTTGCAGCAAAACTCTTCTCTCCATAATTTACTTCAGATACACTTTCATTGGTTTCCATGGCAACCTTTTGAAACAAATAATGATAAATCCAAAGTTAATTACATCAATACTTCATAAGTGTCATATTGAATTATAAGCATTTGTTTTATCAGATTCACACCAATATTTGTTAGAATAGGCAGATTAGAAGGAAGATAAATCTGTGTCTCATATAACTGTTAGTGCCTCCAATGTCATTAACTCGCCATTCAATTGAATTGTATATTCGTATGGTGTTATTGTTAGTCAATGATATAGATGACAATTATGGTCATATTGATACATATTGATCTCCCTTCTAACCCCTGATCAACCCCACTAAAATATTTTGCTAGTTGTCAATGACATTGGTGTCAATTTCCCTTTTTTAAATACTGGTTTATTAGGAAAAACTAATATCACTTTAAATACCTAAACACGATTTGGCTTAATTTTGTATGATCCTAAATGAAAGATAATATATATGTAAAATTGATAAAAATGTGGTTTAATGTTGTACTCATGGGTATTTCACTTGTTTGACAACTGACTGTCTACTTCACACTGTACTTTGCCTAATTAATATAGGAGACCTTGTAAAAACCACCCAAGCAATTGCTGAGGACACATGCTGGGACTCAATCATATACCTGATGGTCAGAGACCCTTTCGATTCCATGAACACTTCAACCAAGTAGGATAAGTAAGTGCATATGCTATTCACTAAGATACAGCTGAAGGCCTTGTATAGTAAGTTGATTTTTTTATTTATATTAAAACCATTAATGACTCACTCATGTCTTGTGATGTCCAAATGATGGTACAGTAAATCACGTACAATTTCATCCGAACTTTCAAACAGAATATCCCATAATTCCTTATTAGTTATCAATAAAGTGACTGACCTTCAATGCCATCCATAATGCTGTCTGACCATCTAGATTTTGAAGTTCCAGGTCAGGTTGACCTTGTGTTAATAATACTGTGAATACTGGCTCGTTCTTACAGTGTATGGCACGGTGGATTGGAGTACTGAAACAAATAATAAAAAATGAACTGTAGTCATAGACTTGTTATAACTATCTTAACATAATCCATGCTGGTAAACCAGATGGAAACCACCCTGATTTTTAAAAATTTTTCTTGGGGTTTTTATCCAAAAGATTATTTCACTGAGATGAGGGTGGTGAAGGTTTGTTTGTTTGATTGGGGTTTTAACACGTTGACTGCCGGCTATGAGTTATCTCGTAGCAGAGGATGTTCTGAATTCTCCCAGGTACGAGTTATCTCGTAGTAAACAAAGACTTGGTAAAACTGCTCATGAGATAATCTGGAATGCAATACAAGCCTAATTTAGACACTTTTGTCTTGATTGATGAATAATTAGAACAACGATCGTGTATATTTGAACAATCATGTCGTTTACTTTTCTCTTTTTACGTATCTGTATGACGGAAATGGGACCCCCAACAGTCATGCCGTGCCCAACATTGCTGACTGAACCGAAATTTAGCAAGTGGTATACATGTACAAAAGATTTTATCAAAACAAACATGTTGATGCTTTTGCGATATAAAACAATATTCATGGTTAGTTGTAAATAGTTAATTTTGTTGCTGTTTACATAATGAATCTGCAGGTCCCTAAGATACATGGGGTTTCCTGAAGCAAGTATCTACACACAGAGCGGGTTTGTGGGGGCAGACTGGATACATGTAGCGGCTTTCTCGTCTCACGCCTGCCTTTGTGCAAATTCGTCACAGCTTGGTGGGTCGCTGTTTCTTTTCTGTAGGTGGGAGTTGCTCCAAGTAATGGAAAGAATCAGCTGCTAGTTGAGGGGCTGCTGTAGGAAGCTGATTCATGGCGTCACCAAGGAGATGAGCTGTAACCGCTTCTCTAAATTCCAAGAGATTCATACCGCTGCCTGGGTTATTATCAGTGTGAAGGATGTGGGCATTTATGATGCAGACCTCCAAAATATGAAGCCCCATCTTCTTATACCACCTAAGAGTCTTTCTCAGAGCGGAATAATATGCCAACATCTGATCAGATCTATCGACGCCCGACATGCCACTATTGTAGTCCTGGACAATGTTTGGTTTCCTTGTTACCTGCTGTCGTCGATTTGCAACATCTACCATTTCAACTCTGTGCATGTTACTAATTGTCAATACATCGCGCTTGTCTTTCCATTTGCACACAACAACAGACTCCGAACATTTCCACACATGTTCACCTTTCTTTAGTTTCTTAGTGACAATATCTTTTGGATTTTCTTTCTGGTTGTTGCGAAGAGTGCCACAGATGTAGGTGGATCGGTCAGTCAGACGTTTCACAAGCCCCACAGAGTTATAGTAGTTATCCGTAAAGACAATACATGTATGTCCTTTATCTAGGAAACCATCTAAAAGTTTCATTACAACAGCGCTTTTGTTCATTTCATCATCAAAGCCTGTTCCGGTATAAACCCTCAGCCTCAAAATCAAACCCCTCGATTCACACAGCTCATACTGTTTGATGCCATATTTATGGCGTTTGTTCTTTATGTATTGCCGGAAGACCAGCCTGCCACACCATAACACCATTGATTCATCGATACTAAGTTTCTTCCTTGGGTAATATATACTGTCCATTGTGTTGTTGAAATGGTCTAAAACAGGTCTTAGTTTATATATGCGATCTGCGACATCTCCGTGACTATTATCTGCAAAATGCCAAAAGCGCATAAGCAACTGGAAATGGTTACGGCTCATAACACCACCAAACAGCATCTTTTTTTTGTATAGGTCCCTCAAACTCCAATAATGTTCAATCGTAGGAAGAGTTACTGGACCCATGTGTAGTAAAAGTCCGAGAAACTGTTTCATTTCTACTGCATTGGTATCGTGCCATTCATTAAATCGGGAATATCTGTGCAATGTGAGCTGTTTGTTTATCTCTGCAGCAGCGTAGCGGTTTGTCTCTCTTACCATCATATCAATGAAACCCGGGGTGAGAAATAAATCACAAAATTCTGCAGGACAACCATAAGTTATTGGGTTTATAAGTCCTGATGTCTGAGTATACGGAAAAGTTGGTGGATCTTGTGGCACTTCAGTCCAGTCATGAACAGGTACTTGGACTGGTCTGCTTCGCCTGGGTACAGGACTTACTGACCTGGATCACTGGGGTACTGGATTCGATCCACGACCACCACCTCGAGTCCTAATTCACCCACCACGTGTTGTAACTTTACGTCCCTGAGCCCTCGACCGACCACGTGTAACATACGATTGTGTTTTCACCATCAGAACTATCAGTTTCTGAAGAAACCGCAGGATAACTATTTTCACTGCTTGATATTTGGAATTTGCTGTCTTCCGAGTCAAGGTCTGACGAAACCGCAACGTCAGATTCATCGCTATTCATAAGAAGATCAGCTACTTGTTCTGCATTCCACCGAGCCATATTGTTGCGGCCACTGAACTTTAGATAACATGTGGTCACAAACTGGCAGGAAATGACGCAATCACTTCAGCTCAGCAGGAAATTCAAAATGTATGAGGAGTCTCGTATCCTGTTATTTTGTAGCCTATAGTAGATACCTTACATCATGTACGTGATATACTGACTGGATAGGGTTAGTTTCTGATACGAGATATGGCACTGTGACAAGATTAATCTTTTCTATTTGCCAGCTACGAGTTATCTCATACCGAATCTACTATGAGATTACTCGTAGCTGGCAATGGTGGACGACTTATTCCTTCACACTGCCAGACTCTCTCATAGTCGGGGTATTCCCCTTTCTGTGGTTACTGTGGAAGCTGTGACCTGAATAAAGTTGCGGAAATGGAATATTTCGATGCTGTCTATCACGCTTGGCATATATGACCATTTTAGGACATTTTGACCGGCAGTCAACGTGTTAAGAATATGAAGACATTAACATAAAAACGGATACCAAATAAGATAGAATAACACTTACTTCAATCACATTTATGTCATTTTCATTGAAGGGCATTTTGTTTAATTTGTTTATGAGCTGTGTCACCCCGATGATCTTTTTATCACTGTTAAAAATTGGCGTACATAAAATGCTTCTGGTATGGAATCCACTTTCTTCAACAAACTGGAAAAAGATATGTTATATAAGAATGTCAGCAAAAAAAAGCACAAACAAACCACAATCATTCTCATGCTAGTTATCAAAAAACTGTAGATGACAATTTAGAAAAGTTTTTGCTTCCCATGTTATGGTCGTTTATTAAAATGAAAAAGTTCCCAACTGAATAATTTTTCAGTAAAGACTTAGCCAAACAAATTAATAACCCATTTAAATTACAAAAATATATAGCTAATAGCTTGAAATAATCAAAGATTATCACACTGATTAGTCATGTCAAAGAGTTTCAAGAGTTTATATTTTAACATATTTTAACAACCTGGATAACCGAGAGGAAACCTCACTAAAACCGCCCCCGCGATTGCCGGAGCCACAACAGGTGACTCGCTCATATTTGTAGTGGTCAACAGGTGGACTCAATCCCATGAACGGTAAATCAAAGCAGGTTCAGGTTGGGAAGTGCACTCGCTACCACTGAGCCATGGCAGCGGGCCTAAAAATTTTCAGTACAATGTTGATAATGACCCAAATTTTTTTTTTACTGCTTCAGAGCAAATTGTAATATAAGAAAATGTAGAAGATCTGGAAGACTTCTGACATAATCCACGGTGAATTTAACAAAAATGGTATTTCTTAGCTCTAGTTTCTCTTTAAGCTATATTTACCCCATTCTTTTTGCAAGTTATGGAAAGTAATGTGAAGAGAATAAATCAATAAACAGCGTACCATGAAAACAAAAGAATTAATAATGTTAATTTGTATAATTCACACTTCATGTACATGTATGCAAAATGTATGTCTCCCTTGCAATGTTGTGGAATGTATATATATGGATACAAGAACATCACTTTCTAGCGTGAAAGCTAGTTCAATGAATGGGGACCTCTATTGACAATAAGCGGTCACAGTTGTCTCATTAAGACAGTGGGGCTGTGTTCCTTGTCTTGCATATTTGCGCATGGCATTTAACCCGTGGAGGGTTAGAATAGATCATAAAACCACTCACTAGATATTAGCCTAATAGGCTGGGTGTGGAGAGTGCATCCATAAAATAAATCTAGGTGTAATAATAGAACCTGCAGAAAGCAGGGTGATTGCCCTTCCTAAAGCATATTGACTCATCAGCTTAAAGAAAATATACTTACATGACCCTTACCAAATCTCCCATCAATTTCTAGGTCACCAATATTAACAAACTGCAATAAGAAATGTTATGAATTGACAAACTTTGTTCCAAAATTAAATAATGATTACATGTATGTCAATAATAACCTCACAAGAAAGCACAAAAAGTGATTAGCAGCCTACTTGAAATTGTTTGCAGATAAATACTGTAATTGATGCTTAGAGCATGATGAATCAAAGTGAACATTCCAACCAAATATATTAGATAATGATCACATTACCAAAACTCAACATTCCCTCTGGTTAATGTCCCTAAACAAATTCTGGTGTAAATTACATGAACAATGAATAGATCAATGATACTGCAATAGCATTGTACTGTCATACAAAATCATGTTGAAATGAAATCTATCTGATCAATTAAAATGTGCAATTCTTGATAGGAGCATTAATAATGAAGTCTCATATAGCAGATCAGGGTTTTTTATAGACAATTTTTTTTTCATCAAACTCAATTTGATATTGATAAAACTCACAAAATGCAATAATACTCAATTTTACTAACTTTTTATCGTCAAATAAATAAAACCAACATGATGGTGGATATGACACTGGATGAAGTGAGGAAATATGTGGGCCATCTACTGTAAATTCTGAATTTTATAGCTCGCCAGTGGCCAAAAGAAGCCAAAATTATTTCTAACAAAACTGAATATCAAATTTAAGAAAAACTCAATTTGCCGTTATTTTCATCCGGGTATTCTTGATGAAAAAGTGCCTATATAAAGCCCTGCAGATGTTGAAATAGTTTGGCTTCTATCCTGTTCATGTCGTCATGTCAAAAAAGGGACAGATCATGACATATTTGTTGCCATGGAAACCTGAAATTTGTTCAAGATGATCCCATTTTCAATAGGAGTCTAGTTTAGCATCA
>JARFOD010037830.1:0-12439 GCA_031763545.1 Mopalia muscosa | reverse complement strand
CGACATTTTTTTTTTTTACCCCCCCCCCCCCCCCCCCAATGCTTTTACATTGATGCTTTACTTTGGGTCTTTAGCAACCATGCCATGGTATATAAAGATTTGTTACATGCACTTCTGTACTTTATTTAACTGGTATATTTCCAATTTCATTCAACAAAGGTTTTATCTTCCTTGTATATCTGGTCTGTTTTAGAGCCAGGATGAATGGCCGGATGATCCAACCGGCTAATGGAAATGAACAAGATAGAGAGATGAACGAAGAAGATTTCATGTTGGCAGAGGAGGACGGGGGTAGCGGCATGGAAGAATCTGATGTGGAGGATGTTACCGATGGTCAGTTGGTATTGTGGGCTGATGCGGCTGAACGTGACCATTACACCACCCCTTTTATACCACGCAGCCTACCCCATAGTCTGCCTCAGAGCACGACTATAACTCCAGTGCCTTCTTCCTTGTGTATATACTCGGTTAAGGCACCATTTTCAAGTGAATCTGACTTTGGCACAGATATTTTCTGTGCCTGTCGCATTTGTCACTTGCCAGGGGATGAGCAGGACCCTATTTTCTCCCCTTGTCGATGTTCAGGGACTCTACAATATATTCATTACAGCTGTTTACTGGTACGTTCAACGCCATTCAATCAATGAAAATAATTTAAGGAAAAAATTTGTTGTTGCCTAATACATAAATGTAGTTTGCTGGGTCTCCCAATTGGCATTCCAGACAACTGGGAGTAACCACAAATTGCAAACCTAAGAGACATGACCAAGGTACTCAATTTGCACTTTTAGTGGTAACTATTTACTGTCAGCTTACACCAAGGATGAAGGGTTTTTACACTTGCCTTTATCTTGATTGCCTTTGTCATGGGTTGAGAATTATCTAGGTTTATGTCCAGATTTGGTTTTGTTCAATATATATCATTTCTCAATAAACATGTGCAAATCACAACTGCCGTCTGCAGTGATAATCATATAGGACCTATGTACAGAAGTTTGATATGCAGTTTCAAATCCTCTTTGTGTCACAAAAATCGATAGGGACACAATATGAGATAATTCTCAACCCTATAGTTTTCAAAGCAATATATTTGTGTCCAACTTTTGCCAGATTTATGCCTGACAAAGGGCAGTATGAAGCCAAGCTTGTCATGTTTGACTTAGAACCAACTAAAGTTTATTTCTAACAGGGAAGGCTTCAGCCGTGGGTTAGTGGTAGTGTGCACTTCCTAATCCTACTCTAATTTACCGTTCACAGGATCAAGTCCATCTTTCCACCATCGGGTGGTCACTAAATGTTGCGCCAGCAAATTGCGGGGTGGTTTTTATTAGGTTTCTTCCTGGTTTTCAACGGTAAGGTGGTGTGGAGCAGTGTGAAGTGGACAATCTGTCCTCATATAAGGAAATACCCTTGAGTATGACATTAAACCCCAATCAAACAAACAAACAAACAACATTCCCTAAACATAAATAATAAGACGAGACTAAGTCCCTGGAGTATTTGTCAAATAATTCTAGCATTATAAACTTTAAACATTTTAAGACATGATGTTTTTCCAAATCCTTAACTCCGCACTTGGTTTTGGGTGGTCTCTGATATCTGGGCATTCCTAGGGATGTTACCATACACTGCAGACATAATCCAATACTCCGATAAGAATCCTGTACATATCTACATTCTGGATTCAAACTTTGCAAGCATAAAAATACAGTTATTAATTAATTGCAAATTAAAACTGGTTTGAAGGTTTATTGATTGTTCTGTGAAAAAGTCATTAAAAGGTTTTCAATGAATATAAGGTAGAGAAGGAAAATATTGCTAGCGTCTAATGGGATTAATGTTTTATGACAATACTGAGTTATATAACATCATGATATTGTCAGTAAAGATATCGTGATGCATCAGTGTAGCATAACACCCCCAGGCATTATACTGTGGCTGTTGCAGTAATGATTCCGACTACTGTATTCTGTATCTGACATCATCTAACATATTTTGTTTATAAACTTTCAGAAATGGATCCAAATATCGTCGAAGAAGTCAAGGAAGCCCCCTAAGTGTGAATTGTGTCATTATCAATTCCATCGTCACAAGAAATTCAAAGTGAGTATTGCTGTTGTCCCCTATCATAAATAAATAATTATATTTTATGTGCTTTTCATTTATGACTTATAAATGCACCATCATTGGAAAGGCATTACTCTTACAATTGCAATGATGTGAGATCTTTTGAGTCTATTTATTTTACCTCAAGGCTATGAAGCTGTGTTTTGATGTCATCACTATAAGTAGCTATCTGCATTCAGTAGGCCCGCGGATTTGGCTTAGTGGTAGCGAGTGTGCTTACTACACTGAATCTGCTTCGCTGTACCATTCACCTGATTGAGCCTGCCTGTCAACCATCAGGTATATGAGGGAGTGAGACATGTTCTGGCTCTGGCAGGGGTGGTTTCTATGAGGTTTTCCACTGTGAATAGGCTAGGTTCAGTGAGAAGTGGACAGTCCGCATCATATAAGTGAAATACCCTTGAGTATGATGTTAAACCCCAATCAAACAAACAAGCATTCAGTAAGTATTAATTCACAGGACCAGGCCTGATTCAGCCACTTTTTCAACTCGTTTGAAGGGGTTGGGTGCCTTAAAACACAACCACCCCAACCCACCCGAAGTTGTAAGTGAAATATATCTTGATTCCCTTTCTCAGGTCTTAATAAAATGATGCATATTCAGCTGTTATTGCTCGAAACGTAAAAAAAAACCCATTTATTTTAGCAAATGTAACAAACTGTTAGTTCTGACTATTCACACTGCATCATCACTATCATCTGACTTCAGCTACAACATGCTGAAATTCTCAGAAAAGTTGTTGATCGGTCACCTCTATTCTATTTATCAAGACCAATGCTCCAGTATGCAATCACTGTCTCTACTTACATGTTAAAGAGAAAAGAGTATTTGCAAATTATAAGAATTTTTCATTTATGTCTTAGAGGCCTTGGTCCTCTGACTAGGGGCAATATGCCTCAAGAAAAGTTAGTTTTCTTTACCTAGCAATTAAGGAACATTAATATCCAACTGATGTAACATGTAACATGTTATGGGCGTTTACGAGGTTTCCTCCCAGTATTCCACTGTAATAACAAACAACCAATAAATCAATTACCAAACTAAAGGACAAGAAGTAACAGAGTTGTATTCAATATAGTGTACTAGGGAAAAGTTTATAGAGCCAATTCCAGGAAATATTTTGATGTCTAAAATATTACTATTTGCATTATACCTGTGTAAAATTAACCTAAAAGAGGAGAGTGCAGAACCCTAGTTATGGTCTTACGAATTTAGCTTCCTGGACCTTAAGCTAAGGTGGCTTTGTGAAAGAGGCTACATGTTGTGTCCTTAGTACAAGCATAAGGGAAAAACAAGGTCATTAGCATACTATTTTTACTTAGTACTGGGTGAATATTAGTTTTTAATGTAAACCATTCTACATTTTAAATGGTTATATCGGGAGATTTACTGTAAACTGATATAAGCCCCTGAGCCTGACATAAACCACTTTATCAGCCCCCAGCCTTCAGATCAGGATGAAGCCCTAGATTAAGCAATTATGAACAAGTCCCATCTACAGTGTGCTCAACTTTAAAGTGGGTTAATAGAATATGACATTGACCTTTATTTTAAATCAGTAGTTTAACAAAGTTTCTTGTCAGGTCTCTTTATGCAGGTTTTGCAAAGTTTTGTTTCTAGGGTCCGGAACTGCTGAGATATAGCATATGCCTGTTAACCAATGGGGACTGAGTGCATTTCATCACGTACCTGTTATCAGTTTGACAAATGTCCTAGACCATGCCCTTGAATTGGCGTACATTTTATTAAAAAAAGAGGACATAAAAAAATGAAGTGAGCTAGTTAAGATAGTCTAAAGTAACCAGACTTGTAATGCTGATCTGGGTATGTGGCTAGCTGTCATTATCTTTTTGGAGCAAATTCAATAATTTAATGGTATGGTAGAGTGTCTTGCCATAGCGTTTCTATTTAGTATATATTCACTCCTATCATGTTGTAGGATAATTAAATTCTTCTATATGGATATGGCACAAGCATATAACCAGGGGCTTAGCCAGAAATCAAAAATGAGAACAGGGTCACATGGACTCCAGGAGGCACCTACCTGTAGCATACAATTGAAATAACCTTAAGAATTTCAGACTGGACAGGTTCACATGGACCTAGAAATGCTACTCGGCATCCGTCCCTAAGTCTGTCCATCCCTCACAAATGTTTTTGACCATGCTAGTTCGAAAACAAATTCATGGATTAACTTCTGTAGCTTCCTCCTGTTATTTCAAGATTATGAATGGTATTGCATTTCACCGAATTCAGTTAAACAAAATTGCAGTTATTGCATAGCGTTAGACTATTCATGCCTGTATGTGAACACAATAAGTAGAGAATAAATTCACGGATAAACTTACAACTTGGTATGTAGCTTGTTTCTGTTAAGACAACGGATGGTATTGCATTTCACCAAATTCCGTTAAAACATCATTAATACATCATTTAAGCATATTGACATCTGTATGTGTTGTATACACGATAAGTAGAGAATAAAGTCATGGATTAACTTTAAAGATAGCTTTTTTTTTTTAGACAATCGATCAGACTGAATTTCAACAAATTCTGTAAAACAAAATGGCTGCCATTGCATTATTTTTACAATTTTCTTATCATTGTATATGTTGTTACCAACATAACTTTAAAACTTATTAAGACAACAGATGGGATTGATTTTCTTCAAATTCCGTAAAACTAAATGGCCACCAATGCATCGACCACCAATGCATCATTTTACAATATTCATGCCTTTGTGTTCTGAACATGATAATTTTGAGATCAAATTCACAGATTAACCTCAAACTTGGAAGTTAGTTCCTACTACTAAGACGTAAGATTGCATTTCATAAAATTTCATTTAGCAAAATGGTCGCCATTGCACAATTTTTCAATTTTCATGTCTACATGATAATTTGTGGCCGGTAAATAACTTGAAAACTTTGCAGTAGTTTCCCACCATGAAAAAATTATAGGATTTTATTTCTCCAAATTTTGCAAATCAAATTAGCAGCTATTTCATAATTTTGATGTATTTCAATTTTGAAAATAGTTTCCTCCAGTTAAGAAATCGATGGGATTGCATTTCATTTAATGCCACAAACCAAAATGGCCATTACTCAAATTCAGGTATTAACAAATATGGCTGACTGCATATCGCAACAAAATGGTGATAAATACCATAACTTTTACTCTTTGGTTATCTCTTTGGTTATTTAAAGAAAAGAATAGTTCTTAGACAAAGGTAAGGAAAGGTGATTTGAATGGGATTATGAGCATATTTTAAAAAAAAATTTTTTTAAAAAACCTTTAGTGGAGGACCTGCTAGCTACTTAGCTTGTTCATATTCAATTAATCGATAACAAGCTATTTAAAAAGTGAAATATTTAGCACATTTGATTGGTCAGAAACTTGATTACATATGGCTACATCACAACTTTTATTTTGGACACTTAGTGCCACTAGTGGTATGATCCTAATTAGCATGAGCCCACAGCCGTGGCTAAGTGGTAGCATGTGCACTTACTAAACTGAACCTGCTTTGATTTACTGTTCAGCGGATAGAGTCCACCTGTTGACCATCAGGTATAGGACTCATAGGAGCGAGTCACATGTTGTGAGTGGCTATCATGGGGGTGTTTTCCACCGTATTAAGGCTGTGTACAGTGTGAAATGGACAATCCGTCTTCATAAAAGTGAAATACCCTATGACGTTAAACACCAATCAAACAAACTAACATATCAGTGAAATACCCTTAATACAATATTTAATTATGATTGAGTAATTTTTACAGCCCTGCTTATGTCAAATTGCGATGCGATAGAACTGAGGGTGTCTGATGATAACTAAGCGCTTATGTCACAAAACAACCCGCGCGTCAAAGACCAGATGCTGATCAGAGAAATGTGAGCTGTACTGTTCAGCCCCCATAACATTATAAGCTGGCCATAAGCCACCATGTTATTGCAGAGATGATAAAAGTCATAACAGCTTAATGATATGTTTTTATATGTTCTGAATGTTGTGTAATGCACTGCTTTTTTCAGCTAATCAATTTATTTCTATCTGTTTCAGTTTCACTCGTGGAAACTACCTAAAGTGAACCGCAGGGATAAGTTCCTCCATTCTATCTTCATCCTCAATCTCCTCATTATGATTTCGTGTGCTGTTGCTACTGTAATGTGCTTCCTGTCTGACAAAGGACAGATTAGCAAGTTCCCTAAAAACCGTGCTGAACTGACCACAGAGGAGATCATAACCCTATCCTGTGGGGTCCTTTTCTTTGTTTCCTTTTTCATTGCAATGTCCGTTGAAATCAAGGCAAAACACACCATCTACAAACTCATTGTGAAATTCCTAATGCAAAACATGGAGTGGGAGATTGAGGAGTATGATCGAGAGAAAGACAAGCTATTCAGCAAACCAGTTACCTTTGTTTAGAACAGGAAGTCAACCTCAGTTTTTGTGAATTTCAACATTTCCTGGGCAAAATGGTGGTTTTCCCATACTATTAATGTGCTGTAAGTAATGTACAGATTCAAGCTTATTATATTTTAAAAAATAGTGAAATATGACAAAAACTGTTTGCGATTATAACGGTGTCCATGGGTATGGAGAAGTAGAATTCGCTCTAAAATGTTTTTCCGCGTCTGCTCTAGCACTGGCTTCATCAAATTTTTGGATGCAATATCATGTCATAAATGAAGGATGATTCGAGGCAAAAAAGTTCTTACTTAAAGAATTTCTATTTTTTTTAAAGTGGCTGAGAAACATTTGTGTTAAAGTGCTACAAACTGGTGGTTCAAGCAAGTTTAACAAATGCTGTGGAATTCCAAAGATTCAAAGAATTTGATATGTGAAGTGAAGAACTTCTTCAAAATGACTGGTGTAAGGTGGTAAAAGTGCCTCAAAATGTCTGGTGTGAGAGGATAAAGTGATTCAATATGACTGGAGTGAGGTGATAAAGTGCTTCAAAATGACTGACTGGTGTGAGGTGATAAAATGCTTCAAAAAGACATATGACACAATTACACTAGTATTATTACCATTACAATATAGTAGCGGGTTGTGTAGTGTTTTAACTTTAAGGTGTCTGTCAAGGATGAATATGACTTCACTCACGGTACATTAAAAATGTTCCAATATGGTGATTAGCTAAAAGCAAAATGGATCTTGGCAGTGTTGTATTGTTCCCTGAGATAAAAATTATATTAAGTTCTTTGTTCTTTAAAAAGTGTGCTCTCTCCTGCACGCTTTCAATATTGGAAATACTAGCAAACATGTAACCCTCTGCTGTAGAGGTGTTGTTAAAAACTAGACTGTCAGTGTCATCAACACTACAACAAACAAGCAGCAAGTATTTTTATATCGTCTTCAAAGAATATGAAGAAATCTTGTTTTTTGATATTTTAGTGTTCTTCAATCAGGGATACTTGTTTTTTTCCATGTGTTTGTATAACTCTTCTTTGGGTTATACAAAAGTGCTCTTCTTCAAGCCCATGTAAACTTCGTTTACACAAACAGCTGAAATTAAGTATTTTTTAAAAACTCCTTAAAAATACATTCATTCTATTTTGATACAGCCAGGTGTTTGCAAACTGACCATTTTCTTGTTGCCAATCAATGTTTGATTCAGAAGTGAATAAATGTTTAAATTTGTTTCCCTATTGATGCTTTTCATAGCATACATAATTAGGCCTTGTTCCACAAAACTTGTGTGCTTTTATAAAATTATCGATAATCTATTTTTTTTTTTTTTTTTTTTCTACAATATATTAAATGCCCAACAATCGATTGGTTTAGGTAACATTTTATGTTAAATTTATTAGAGGCTAATTATTATTTCTTATAAACTTGATAATAGAATGCAGTGGGAACATCTAATACATATATATGTATACTCTGTTTCTTTCACCTCATGATAATTGGGCCAGCAGAGCTCTGTTCTTGTTAGTTAGCATAACTTTATATGTTGATATATAGTACTTGGAATTATGAATCCAATTTTCATTCCAGGTCAGCACATACCTTTGGAGAAAATGTCTTTGTTACGCTCACATGAATCTTGTTTTCTGCGGGTAAACAAAAAAATAAGGAATTGTAAGCATTGTATTTACATTTTTCACATTTAGTGCTTTATTTAAAAAATTTTGTTTTATAATATTTTGTTTTGAGATTTAACAAACAGCATTATGATTTTCTATTTCTTCAATCAAGTATGATAATGGTTCAACCATTTTGATTATTGTTAATTGTGTTAATTGTTTTCCCCTATTATATATATATTCACAGCATTTTCCCCTTGATAGTAATATTTTAATTATATTTCAGGGTAAAAATTGCAAAAAATAGTGCATAAGTACACTTTTTGCATAGGTTATGCTCAGCTGTATAGAAAGTCATTTATTTCTTCAAGTACTCAGTACAGCTGTGTAAACTATTTTATTTTATTTTTTGTTTGTTTTGTGTGTGCCTGTGTGTGTGCCCTCTTACAATAATTTTACTTTGACAGTCATACACTTGTCTGTGTAGATAGTATGCCGTTTTTCACATAACGGGAAAAGCATACGAAAGGGCTGTTTTCATGTATGCAAGTTTAGAAAGACATTTACATTTAGTAACCGTTTTTTTTATTATCTGACAATCTTTGTTTCAAACGTTAAGTTTGATGCTTTTAGTATACCACTGTTATATTTCACCACGCCCGTGGACATATAAATAAGGTAGTCTTTCCGATTGGACAAAAATTTTGTTTCATGATAAGCGATATAAAACCTAACAGCTTGTGCCAATCACTAGTTAAGAGCATGGCTGACTGTATATTTGAATGCTTGTGCATATTGAATCGCATCCCAATGTAAGTTTGTTAACAAGGTGTCTGTTTTAATGATTATACGATATTATATATTTTTTTAGATTGGCCCTCCTCAAACATTGGAATCTCAATAAAAAATCTGCTAATTGAACTAGCTGTAGGCGACTGGAGTGTATGACAATAATATAAGCTCAACTGTGATCAGCTGTGACTTTGTAAACTATATTAATTGTGTTTTAAAAACGTAACTTAAGTAACTTAAATTTTTAATATCGATAGTCAAGGTGCTGTTTTCTGGCCGAATAAGTGCTGGCCTTAAGCTTCTTTTGTGTTGGGAAATATACCTCAAGACTTATATGTGAACAGCGAATGTAAAATCAATATTTATATTTGACTTGATTTGTACCAAATGCCACCAAACATAGACAGTTTTCTATAGGGAGACTTGTATTACGATCTCTTTCAAAAGTTTTTTTGAAAACGGAGTTGTCATATACATGTATGTAGGGAAAGATGGCTGTTCTATGTTAGAACTGGTTCCTGTACCTCGCTTTTTAATTGGCCATATAAGTTAGCCATAAAATGCTCAGCACGTAATCATAAGATTTTATATCACGTGCCTCGATCTACGAGTAATTTATTCTCTAAGGTTTACAGTTTGTGTGTACTTGATAGTCGGTGTTTGGTTGTCAGTGTAGGTATTCTCTACAGTAAATCATCTTCCCTCAGACGAAAGGTTATCCGTGTGTGAATGTAATGTTACTTTTGGCTCAAGAACAGTGAACTGCATTTTGACTCCCGTTTGGCTCAAAATACGCTTCTGAGAAAAGGCGTACGTGTTTTCTTTTGCTTTGGTATAAGTATATCGTATGAGACCTTCTACAATGAGATAGAATCAGAAATCTTAATTTACAGTCTAAACCATGTACTTACTTGACCTGCATTTTGTGGAGGTTATCTAACACGTCTTTCAAGTTCACACACCCTCCCTCCCACAAATGGTATATGAGACGTGGAATTAGTTCTTTCAGGATCTAAGATTTTCCTCCTGGACATATGTCACATCTATATTTATAAAACTACGTGTTAAGGAGTCGGTTGTCCTGGTAGAACATGGTCTATCGTTCATATTTGCAGTGTTTAAGAAACAAACATTATTATATAATGACCAAACTAAAAACTTCCACTGCTATATTATATTTTCTTTTTTCCTGTTCTGTTTCCCTTTGTTCGTCATTGGGTCAAGATAGCGGAACAAAAAAATATATAAAAAAAAAACGTTTTTATTGTTCTGAATTTGCGTCCAAGACTTTTCTTAGTTCGTTGTCCAACGAATGCATTGACGTTTTGTCGAACCATTCCTGTATTGATTTTAACAAGAACAAAAGCTATTAATCAGCGGCAATTAAACACCATACATAATATGTCTGTCTTTATTTTGCCGTATATAGTTATGGGCGTTAATTCATATAACTATAAATAACTTAATCTAGCTGCGCCCTTCAGTATATAAAATAGTCCGGCCCGATTGACCCAGTATATTCACATCGACCTTCAGGATAGCAAGTGGCTAACGGGACTATATATATAGTACGTGTGAACTAGAACCCTCAGATATCGAGACCACGTCGACAGGTCTCTCGCATGATCATAATTTATTTATCAACGGCTATACGGTATCAGATTGTCTTACCAAGCTGCATGACCTAACATTTTAATATTTCACTGCATCTAGCGGAGATATCGTGCAGTGTCCAAGAAGTTATATTTTCACGAAATCTGTGTTACCACATAAATTGATCATGTTGAAAGGTCACAGTATAAGTTCAGCTCGCATATAACAAATATATATTTGCCAATAAATATAACAATATACTAACTGCTATATTTATTAAGGTGCACGGCAAAAGGTTTTCATTTTAAAGCCTCAAAATATTTTCATTAATTCGATTTATGCCAATCGAACAACTTAATTAAAACGTATTTGCTATGCTATTATCTGATTTAGCTATGTACACTGCCCATCCCGAGTAATTTTGCAAACAAATTTATCTCTGTACCAAAATTACCGCCAAGGGACAAGGTCATTATCTTTCCTGTTATTATCATAGTCTGGAAGAGCTTATCTCAACATCTCATTTTCCACTTATCCAAAGGTTAGTTATATTACACTGCTATCCTGAAATCCCCAACTCCGTACAATGAGCTTCACGTTCTTACTGACGACCAAGTGCTGCAGACCTAGTGCTCTTTTTATAAAGGGTATATTTTAGTATGTGCTATTTTCCTCTTGTCTTTCTGATGTGTTATTATCTGACATATACGCTACTTACGAAACAAAGGTTACGACCATCTTGTACAGAATTATAATATTACGGCACGATATAGTGTTTTCTTGCCTTAGTTTCACATTTCATTGTATATATCCTCTTTCAAGTCCAGCATTATTTTGTTAAAAGTTTCTGTACAAATGTAAATTTACAAATGAAAATATTAAATATGTAAATAAAATTTTAGCATATATATATATCTATATATATCCAATCACTCCATGTGTGGAAATGTTCAATACATGTTTGTCAATTTGTTTCTATGAGACCTATACTTGTATTCTATTCTTGTAATAGGGATTTGTAAATAAGCCCCACACACGTGGGATGTGTGCAGTATTTGCTGCAAAATGTATTGTTGAAATCTTAGAAAATACATGCCAGTCTTTCATGAGTAATATTTTTGTTGTTACTTTTTTATGCGCAATATAGGAGGGAGAAAAAAAAAAAACGCTAGTTTGAAGCTGGGTCGGTTAAAAGGTTTTTTGTCGAGCCGCATGCGGTAAGCTCGATATACATGTAGCTGTCATGTGTCTGTGTCCGTCTGTTCGATCTTGTCCAGGCTGTAACTTTCTTCAACTGAATATTTTAAAATAAGTTCATCATATTGAGGCGGTGTGTTGCGTACAAAACCCATGAAATTTAAGTCACGGTCAAGGTCACACAGATATATTAAATGCCAAAAACTGTAATAGGCATTGTCGGGGGGCTGTAACTTTGTAAGTTGTTGATGGATTTTAAAACAATTTTGTACAAATGCTCAATATGACCAGACGATGTGTCGCGCACAACTCCCACGACGTTGTTTCCAGTGTCAAGGTCAGAGAGGTCAACTAAATGATGTAATCGATATCTGGTGGCCGGTCTGTAACTTAGGAATTAAGCTATTGACGGATTTTAAAATAATTTTATTCAAATGCTCATCATGACCGGACGATGTGTTAATCTCTATAATACAACGGGCTCGACATGTTGCCCTCGGGCATCTAGTTTTAATGGTAGTTTATTTATACTTTTCCGACATACTCAGTTAAAGTTAAGTCTTCCGTGCAAGTCATTTTTAAAGTCTGGAGTTGTGTGCGATAGTTTTGCAGTATATGGCCTGAAACAACATACTAGTATCCCATTGCATAAAACGGTTTGGTTTAGCAATATTTCATACTAGAAATGATTTTGACATT
>JARFOD010037819.1:0-10360 GCA_031763545.1 Mopalia muscosa | reverse complement strand
AACTACCAGGAGTAACCCATCCCATAGACTATTCCTGAAAAGATCTATATCCCAGTTCTATATACCAACTACCAGGACTAACCCATCCCTTAGACTATTGCTGAAAAGATCTATATCCCAGTTCTATATACCAACAACCAGGAGTAACCCATCCCATAGACTATTCGTGAAAAGATCTATATCCCAGTGGTATATACCAACTACCAGGATTAATCCATCCCATAGACTATTCCTGAAAAGATCTATATTCCAGTTCTATATACCAACTACCAGGACTAGCCCAGCCCATTTGTTTCGACTTAATCGATTCCATAACTAAGGAGAAGCCACAGTGTACTTGGGACGAGAAGAAACGTTATGAAACAGTATACACGTGGGCAGATCATTTCGTTTGATAATTGCCCTTCTGTGATGAAAGCATCCACCGGGTAGACATGATGTATGAATACCTTTACTGAGTCACAGCTCGGCATTCGGTGTTTAAATCATTAGTTAGTCTTTCGTTTATTTAATAGGTTAATAGCAAATAAAACTTAGGAAGAAAGTCTCATTGTTGAGTGTGATACTGAATCAAAATATGACGGTATAACGTGTAGTTATTGTTCACCATACATATTCGGCCATACAGTTATGGAAGGACAGAATAAGCAGACGTTAATTGAAGGACCAAGGATATCAAACGGCTGTCAATAACTGCATCAGTCGTTTAACAGGGAATAATAAAAGTTGGTGAACTCGGACAGTGCGCGCTGTAGTAGCGAACCGTAAGCTAATTTCTAGTCGAAATATCAAACAACACGGGCTGTAGACAATAATAAAATAATATTTTTTTAAAAAGGAAAAAAACATAAGATATTACGTGTAAAAGAATTGCACACATCCGTTTTGAACAATAGGGTTGTCTCGTTGTATTTACAGGCAGCTTTTCTACATGCGGGACTTTTCATGTCATATATTCTGTATGCATATATCACATTTTAGAGCAATTTTTTTATCAGTTTGTTACAGTTAATTGTTATTAGTTGACAAGAAAGAACATTTATAGTATGCTTTAAATAGGGAATTAACAAATGGACCGACAAAAACAAGCTGACCAAATTGGTACTGATATGAAATGAATGAAAACCAATCATACATCCGGGGGACAGCTGCTTACAAGCTACCTACTCAAGCTCACCTTATATATTATTATTAGTTTTCCATCCAATCTATAAACGCACCATAAAAATGTCATTCCTAGAAATATTCATCCTCATAGTATCCCATTCAACGTTTTATTGGGTGAGGACAGCAGTTTAAAATTCTTTTTGTGACGTATATTGCGCCAGAAATCTCATCTTTTTTCTGTTTAGAAAGCTGGATAAGCATTACGCATTACATTTCAAGCATTTTGCGTATCTCTGCATGCTACACAAACATAATACTAATCTCGGTCAAGTGGAAATATTATAATTGGCTTTCCTGATAAAAACATTTATCGTGACTTTTGTTCGCCATCAAGTATCATCTAGCAGGATTGGATTGAATCGGGGCTATCACGATCTTCCGTCACGTGACGGGGCTTAACTCGTGGAAACAATTACAGAAAAATTCAGCTGCTTACCAATATGTAAATGTGTAATGAGAGTCCGAATAGAATGTAACAAATGTTAAATATATCAATAATAAAAATAGTTAGTAACTTTTAAAGGAATTGCATTGCTTTTCAGCTGTGGGTCTCTATCAATACCTACATGTGGCCCCCACGTATTTATACCGTTGTAATTTGCCGGAGGACGGCCGTACAATTGGGTTTAACAATATTTATTTCCAGAAAACATGGAGTGGATTGGCGAACAGGTCACGGTGACCTATATTAACGCGTCTCCCAAAGAGTACAATTAAAGGTAATCCACCGAAAATGACAACAAACAGGATTCTGGTTGATGATCAAGACCAGGATACCCTATATATCATAGAGGTAAGACGGTGACGGTTTTAGTCAAATGTAGAAGTGACGGAAACAGGCTTTCCAACGATTCCTCAGCCGCTTTGAGATTCTCAATTCGGTATACTGTATGCTTAACGACGCTTGACTTCAAAAACTCCTAAACATATAGCGGTCAGGGTGAATTCATTGTTCATGGGGTAATAATTCAAATAACAAACAGGCCTATCATTAGTTGATAATTGCACGACAGAGATTGTTTATTTGACAAGACATATATAATTAGAACTCTGTAAATATGGACTACAAATACAAACTTTCCGGTCATTTCCATCTCATGTTTCCTGTACAGATCAATGACCAATGGCATTTACTAACTATAGTTTATACGTGATTTTCCATATGTGCATGGTCGCCCATAACACTGTATAGTTAGTGGAAGTTCTATATGAACGGACTCAAACAAATACACAATGGAGTATTTGCACATAATGTTGTATGTTTTGTGTACAGAGGAAACACATGTTATAAAGAGATAAACAATCTGACGCGATAACGACCACATGTCTCCACGATGCACACAAGTGGACGGCTTTATATGACGACGTCGAGTTTTATAGAGCTATACGAAATGATTTTACTCGCGGCTTATCTCAGCTATGTTAGAATCCCTTAAAGGTATCCAGATTTACCTTACTTTGTTTTGTTTTATTCCGATATAAAGGACTGTGACAACAATAATATTAAACCGATAGTAAATACATCAGTAATTCTGGGTGGTTACATTTTCGAATTTAGCCGACCCTTTACCCCGACTTCTGGGTAATGTACAAGCTCTCCATAACAATACGTACATTTTCAGTAATTTATAGCAAGTAAATAAATTTTTATATTAGAATTATATATTTTATTGAATATAAGTGCAACATTGCGCTTCAGTCGTCTATATACCGTCTGTCTGGGGAGTAAATCAATCCAAACGTAACTGTGCATGCTTTATGTACACTTTCACGCTCATTGTTATTACTATTATAAGGACATTAACATAAATACTAATGTATGCGATTAGGAGCTGGTTATTATGAAGAAGGCTCTCTTAACAGTGCTCCCATTTACAGTCTAACTCAGATACAGGAAGCTACTAATCAAGTCGACACAGGGAAGTCCATGTATTAAATCTGGGGAATCACCTCATCATTTAAATAAACTCCCAGATACAGGTCTTTAATTATATCTCAATCACTGGTGGGGAATGCCCGCTGAAGTATATTTTTTTATTTATTTATTTACTTCATCAATAGCCAACGGGTTAAAACCCAATTACAGACTAGTAAAACAATATTCACATTACATATATAAGAAACAAACGTGCTTAGGATAACAAGTGCTTTGAGGTATGGGGTATAGGCTTGTATACCTTTGACATCATGTATATACAATACAAATTATATATGTATATACATATATATATTACAATTATGATGTATAATAAGAAAAGGTCTTCTTGCAGTACCTTGTGATCAACTAATAATGTGCTAGTACAGTTCGTTTAACTTGTAAAATTATGGTCACACCAAACACAAATGTTTATCAGCTGTGAACAGAAAGATTACCAGTTGGTTGCCGAGAACTGATCTTTTGTACCAGACAGCAGAGTATACTCCTCGTTAACAGGTTTGCTGTGCACAGAATATTAAGAGAAAATGAGAGAGTAGGGTGATATTCGTGTGTCCTTTTTGTTAAACAAGGATCGGATAAACTCTACCAGAATGCAAACAGTAAACATCTTCATCAACATAAACAACATTAACGGGATATGAACAGCAAATTACCGAGCCGTTCACACATTTTGTTTGATTTTACTAAACAGCAGAGATACATGAATTTAACAAATATATATTGTCAGACAACAGACTGGGGTTTTATGTGGCGCTTAATGTTATTCCACTCACGTTAGGACACATCGACCAAATGTGCGACCAAATGTGCGACGAGAAGCACCCGCGTCGTCACTGGCAATAGACAGCGACAAGGCAGGACAATTAGACTGAAGACGCAAAACAATGACAGCCCAACATATCAACTCTGTGTTGCCCCCTAGCCTAACCAGCACCCAGGAACACACTCCATCTACTCGCATACGCAAAATATTGTTAATTCGTATGTTTGACTGCGGTTTAACGTCTAGCCCAAGGATATTTCACTTCTATGATGAAGGATTGTACACTTGACAATGTTCGTGGCCTAATTGATGTGGAAAACCAGGAGGAAACCACGTAAAAACCACCCCCACGATTGCCCACGGACCCACGGACTCGATCACGGCCGCAGTCTCGCAACCACAAAAGAAGAAGAATGCATGGCATCAATTTGGCGAGTAAGCGTTTTCGATGGCATCACTCTGGTGTAACAATCAAGCATTTATCTTACCTGGGGAATTGAGGTTATAATTCATCCTGCTTTTTACAGACGTCACGTGATGTAATCCTGTTGAACCAAATTCAGTAGCGGATTTTATGTATTCTCCACAAATACTTTTTCAAACTCGTCATCCGTCAGAAATCAGATATCCCCCCTAGATCCGCATGGATTCCGGATGTGTTATGTTTGGGGTCTGATCCACATGAATTCAATAGTAGATATATCGAATATTGATACAGTCGCTAAATTAACAATCTTTAACTGGATCAACACGCAGAACAAGATCACTTAGCTAAACATACAAAAGAAACGAATCTGGAACCGTTAGAGGAAATGACTTAAAGGAGGTAACGTTTTAGATAATGTTCCCACATAGAGAAAACGAACTCTACGATTAGCTTAAGTAGATACACTAACGGAAGCTTTGTTTGAGGTGGATATAACCTCAGCAACTTCACGACGACTTCACCTGATCCACATAAAAAGCCTTCTGTCGTCTTCTACCTGCCAGTTTTCAAAACACGTCTGGTTATCGATTAGGCAGACCTATTGGTATGGCAGCCACATAACAGCTGGCGGAGAGTTTGCCTTCCTGCCGAGAAATCAATGTGCCCACAAACAGTCAATGTAATCTCGACCAGCTCACTTTCTATTTAGCGATTGATGGCCAAAGGTCGGCCCATTAAGGCACTGATGTGGACTATTTCTTCTACATTAATGGTACAGGTCCCATCGACAATGGTTTGAATTAGCTACATTAGACTAAGTCAATAATGTGCTCTACAAAAAGCCTTTAAAAGCATTCAATTTTGTATGGGTCTCCGGAAATTGAAAAATATTGTCACTAAGCTTATGGTGGCAGACTCCGATGTTATGTGACTTTTGTTATCACCGCTAACCTGTCTAACCTAATTGGCACAATGCCGCCTATAAAGCGATGTCATATATGAAAGCTTACGATATAAAACTACAAGCTCTAAGCCGGCTACTTTATCTACATTATTAACTATATAAATATATGCTATTGCAAAACAAATATTAGCCATTTAAAAATACTTCTTCTCCCGAAATTTGTATCATATGAATCGTATAGTATAAATCATATAATTCAAGAAATTCAAATAATATAAATCATATAATATCAATAATATAATGTAAATCAAATAATACAAGCCATATAATATAAATTATATTGTATAAATCACATAATATAGATCATGTAATAAACCATGTAATATAAATAATATAATATAAATCATATAGTATTTATCTAAATCTATTTAAATTATATAATATATTATTCATAGATAATAATTCAAATAATATAAATCATATAAAATAAATCTTATTGTATAAATCATAGTATATAAATCATAAAGTATAATCGAATAACATAAATCGTGTAATGTGAATCCTATAATATAAATCATATACAAGAAATTAAATTAAATAAATCGTATAAAATAAATCATATAGTATAACTCAAAAGTTTAAATCATATAATATAAATTGTATAATACAAATCATATAGTATGAGCATATTATATAAATCCCAAACTATACAAATCATATAAATTATCAGGTATAAATCATGTATTACATTTATAGCTAAAACAGAGATGTTGCAGACGTTTGCAAGCATTCCTCTGTGTGAAAATAGTATACTAAAAACAAATGTTAGTCGATTTAAACTATTTATATTTCACAGAGTACATGACAACAGATATTTCTAATTAGA
The DNA here is from genome assembly GCA_031763545.1 of Mopalia muscosa. Taxonomy (NCBI): domain Eukaryota; kingdom Metazoa; phylum Mollusca; class Polyplacophora; order Chitonida; family Mopaliidae; genus Mopalia; species Mopalia muscosa. Next base: position 4,274 of record JARFOD010037819.1, on the reverse strand, counting down.
TGTGCTCCACGGATGTGAAGGCGTGATAGCGCAATGCGTGAAGAAAGCACACGGGATACAGGTAGTATATTACACTACAAGGATGGTGTAAAGAAGGCCAGAACAACACGCGAATTAAAAATCAGCGCAATGCGTGAAGGAACCACACGCGACACAGCAGGTATATTATACAATAAGAATTGTGTACAGAAGATCAGAGAAACACGCGAATTACAAATCAGCGCGAAGAAACCACGCGCGACACTGAGAGCGCACCACATCACACGATAAGAAGGGGGTGTCCATGTCTGCGCATCACAGGAATTACACAACGTTTTCCTCTACCACAAAGAGATACACATTAAAAAGCAGTGAAATTGCCGGTTACAATCCCAATGCTATTTCACCTAGATAGATAAAGCCCGTTCGGATAACTGCGTAAACCAGCATGACAATGAACGCTCTAACACACAACATTAGATGTCACGCAGAAATATTCGTAATTCATTGCTTATAAAACATTGAATTCCGTTAATAAACTATATACCCAAGGAGATAGTCATGTTTTAATTACTATGTAGATCTCCACTCATTTTCCACTCCATTTTCTTTGAGATATCAAAATTTAAAGTTCTTGTGTTATTTACATTTTACCCGAATGATAATTTGATAATACTGATTCTAAATCTTTTCATTTCTTATCACAGATTGTCATATTTAATTTGATGGTGGCGTCTTAATTTCCATTGGACGCAAATCCAACTGGAGAATGCTTATGTTGGGAGACTATTGGTAATGATAATGAGGAGGTGGACTATGCACTGTGACCAGTTTGTCCTGCCTGACACCACTTGAAGGCCTTTGGACATGCTGATGACACACAGTAAATTGGCACCTGTGTTGTAAGAGTTCACGTTATTGAGGCATAATGTATATAATTGCCAAAAAATAATATTTCTAATCTAAAATTAATTTATCTAAGTTTAAAATTTGGGATGATCAAGTTTATTTTCACTACCCATTGAAAGTATAGAGAATCCCAGAGAGCCCATTCACTAAGGATATAACACCACTGGAATCCTAAAAGGTACGGCTCTGCAAAACTTAATAATTGTTATCAGCGGGGTAGGTTGCAGACCAAGCCGAAAAGAACATGTGAACAATTAATCTCGAAAGGAAATTGGGAAAATACTGTGGACGGTTTTTGTACTATAACAACAGCTGAATAATTAACTGATTGGTTAGATGTTTTATATTGAGGTTTTACATCCCTGTCAATTGGTGCTTTTCACTAATTTGTTGCCGAGGTTTAGTCCTATTCTTAGTTTACACTGTTTTTTTATTCCTGAGACTTCCAGTTCTGGACGTGGGATGTATATTTTTATGGAACATCGCGATCAGGTTTGCCTGAAGTCAAATGCCACACATTTGGCACATAAACCAACGTTTAACACCTGACGTGATGACAGTATTAATTGCCACACATTTAGTACATAAACCAGCGATGCTTCTAACGTTTAACACCTCACGTGATTACAGTATTAAGGAGTTCTTTGCCACACATTTAGTACATAAACCAGCGATGCTTCTAACGTTGAACACCTGACGTGATGACAGTATTAAGGAGTTCTTTGCACGGTCTATGTAGCCAGCTTATTAAAACTGAAAACCAACATCTGCAGTGTGGCCCTGTAAATATGAAGTACTGAGTATATTCCTTGGGTGAAGTTATTAGATACATGGTATTTTTAGATCATGTTCTTGATACCTGCAGATCATTTTTTTGCTTTCTGACGAGTTTTGCAAACGCTGATTTAAGCTCAGTTTTCCCTATTTTGTCAAATGTTACGTGACAAGTAAGACAACAAATGCTCCAACTTTCTTTCTTTTCTTTCTTTCTTTTTCTTCTCCTGTATTTTGAGTTCTCCACATAACGTATTCACATGGCACCGACACTGACTATCAGGCACTAGCGTGTGTTAGTCCCTGTGTCCATTGGTAAATTCCGCATACCTTTTTTGAAAGGTACGGACAAGATTATTGTTTTTTCGTGAAAACGTTCGAGAGATCTGCTTTAATTACCACATATGCTCACGATGGAAGGATGTGCAACTCTTATAAATAACATGTTTTTATTTAGATAACTCACTTTGCTGTTGTTGGTGTAAATTTTCACAAAACCATTTCTTTACGATCGATATAAACGACGCCCAGTCAATGTTAACGATGACCAAGCAATATTAACAACAACGACCAATTCTTATAAACGACGACCAATCGACAAAACGATCAATGTTAATGATCGACAAAAACGACAACCATTCAATGTAAACGACGACCACTCAATGGTAAGGAAGACCAATCGATGTAAACGACGACCAAGCAATGTTAATGCTGACCAATCTACTTTAACGACGACCAATCAATGTTAACGATGACCAATTGATATAAACGACGACCAATCAATGTAAACGATGTTCAATTGATATAAACGACGACCAATCAATGTAAACGATGACCAATTGATATAAACGACGATCAATCAATGTAAACGATGACCAATCGATGTAAACGACGACCAATCGATATTAACGACGACCAATCGATAGAAACGAAGACAAAACAATGTTAATGACTACCAATCGACAGAAATGACGATTAATCAATATACGACCAATCGATAGAAAGACGATTTATATAAACGACGATGCTACAGATTACAGATGAATCTGCTGATCTTCAGACTAGGTAAATTGAATAACTGGAGGAATCGTATACAATTTTAGCTGGGCCGAGTTGTGTCTTTTTATTGTTCTATCTCAATCATATTCCCAGGTTATTTACATTACGGGTAAAGAAAATGCAATATTGGTATGTGACAAACGCTAAGAATTGATTTTAAGCGACTGGTTTCGGTAACGTGACATGCTTAGAATTTAACGTTCACCAACAAGCTAAATGGTCATGGACAATCTCCACACATATCAACGTTAAATTGCGTGGCCTCTGTCGTTGCTTCCGACATGTTCCGGAAATTGATTCAATGTTGTTGACAAGAGAAACGGGTGTGACAAAGGCTTTTCGTCCGACGTGACCAATGTTGAGTGCAGCCATACAAATGGGATTACGCGGCATGCTGTACGTTTAATCTTGAATGTAAAGAAGCTGTTCCTTTGTAAAAAAAATATAAGATTCCTATTTGTAACAGACAAACTATAGGAAAACGGGATTTTATTGACACAGCTCGTCGTGTAAAGATCACTTCTGAGACAGAATTACAACTATTAGCGGTTTTGGTGTAATATTTGATTCTCTCGATCACTCGACGTTTCAATAAATGGGCCGGGTTCTGGAGTGATGGTGGATTTCATTGTGCTGAAAGACAGATCTTAATTAGCTGCCAGGTATTGTCTGGCATATCTGACAGTTATATACCCTATCACAGTCAGCGAACAGTTGTTACCAGGTATTGTCTGGCAGATCTGACAGTTATATACCCTATCACAGTCCACGAACAGTTGTTACCAGGTATTGTCTGGCAGATCTGACTGTTATATACCCTATCACAGTCAGCGAACAGTTGTTACCAAATGATAGGTTAACCAATCAGCGATGTTTGGTAAGGGCTTTTGTCAGATCTACGCCTAAGACAGGGCAGATAAAGTCTGTTTACAGTGAGTGAACCGTAGATTGACTTCCATCACAAAAGCCTCTAAGTAGGGTCATATTAATAATAAACCACTGCTTTGTGAAGAACATCTTCAACATATCATATGCCTGTTGGGGAAGAAAAATAATTTAAAATCATATGAAATATGCACTCTCAATGCACTCTCAATCAATTTTATGTTTGCTTATTTGACAAGAAATATGCACACTCAATAAGCACGTTACACAGGTTGTAAATCACAAATAATTCCAGATAAGCTTCTTCTAATCAATCAGAGCAGGTGCCTGATAAAGACTGATACTAATTCCCGTTGATTGTCGCTACGATGATTGTTCTTGGTTTACCTGGACAATTCTGCTTGGGGAAACTTCCAGTACTTTCTCGCTACGATAATTGTTCTTGGTTTAACTGGACAATACTGCTTGGGGAAACTTCCAGTACTTTCTCGCTACGATGATTGTTCTTGGTTTAACTGGACACTTCTGCTTGAGGAAACTTCCAGTACTTTCTCGTTACGATGAATGTTCTTGGTTTAACTGGACAGTTCTGCTGGGGAAACTTCCAGTCCTTTCTCGCTACGATGATTGTTCTTGGTTTAACTGGACAATTCTGCTTGGAGAAACTT
>JARFOD010037808.1:0-10361 GCA_031763545.1 Mopalia muscosa | reverse complement strand
AAAGTGCCCCCCCCCCCCCCCATCCCCACCCCCCCCTACTATAGTAGTGGTGGACAAAAAGCCAGAGGAGCAAAAGTCCTGTTCTGCTAGATTTTTAGTCATTTTGGGTTTCTTTCGAAACACAGTTGAGGACAGGAACGCAAAACAGCCCTTAACAAGCCTATTTCTCAATGTAAAATATAATATAAAGATCTCAAAACTATTTTTTAATCTCTGGCGGGGTGTATGGGACCATCGAAGTTTGAATAAACTTCTAGGCATAACTCCAAAAGTATGTTTTGATAAATTAAGATCCCCAAAGTATGTTACTTGAGACTGCACATTAGACATCAAACACATATTGTTTGACTATATGAACATTGCCACTATTACGCTGTTCTATACAGTCACCTCTATGAAGGCCTTCTTTGACATTATTGCATGGTGATCTTGTCGTCAAAGTCCTCATAATCATAATATCATTTTAATTATGAAAGATTGTAAATTATTATAACTGACATAGTTTCAGAGACAGTATCTAAAATGTTTTGAACCAAATTAAAACATGGACAAAAATTGACATATTAAACATTTTAACACTTATGTATTTTACTTAACTGTTCATTTCGGATTATCTATATTTTTGATATGTAATGCTAAGGGTGCTACTGATTGAAAAGAGCTCTTTCTAGATGATCATTGTATGGTACAAACAGACACGCTTACAAATACTTCTGCATTATTTCTCATCTATGGTAGGTCGATCGTAAGAGGCGAGAAAAGAGGTTGCTTTCTGTTACCCTAGTGTTTGCAGAGCTATAGGGTAACGGGAAGCAGATTTGTTTGTGATGTCCTGTATTTCTGTCCGTCGTCATATAAGTGAAATACCCTTGAGCACGACGTTAAACACCAATCAAACAAACAAACAAACAATCATCTATGGTATTTTTCCAAACAAAAACTATCCTTAAATTTTTACTAAAAACCAATATGAAGGCTAACGAAAAGCAAGCACTCGAGAGTTGTAAACTGAGCACTTGGATTTGCCTCGTTTAATTCTTAACCCTTTTTTGTGCCGTAAAAATAATAGGTTTGTCGTCGGAGATCCAAAATAAATTACATTTCAGATAAACAATTATAGAATATCAAACAACCGCTGAAAGAGATTTGTGTTAGCTCCCTGGCGTGTTGAGAATAAGCTTGACTTATTTCAGCCCTCCTGTAGTTTCACAAAACGTTTCGATTGCCAGCTGGATTTGGCAGCACAACGTACTTAATCCATCACTCCTTATAAATATGGTACAAAAAGCAACCCCTAAAATTGTTCAATGATATCCAGCAGTCATTTCCATTCAGAAAGTAGCCAGGACGTTTCTCCCAAAGAACTTATTTGCAAGATGATCTATCTAAAGCCTCATAAATTAAGACGCAATTATCTTAATTGTTAGTGTTTTGAAACATTTGACATTTTAAGAAACCCACACTCTGCCTATTCTGACAACGCTCCAGTATTTGAATATTGACTATTGTATTCATCAGAGAAAACAAACAATCATCAAGCATATATATGAATGTACTATATCAGTTGGCAGGACTGAAGCGTCAATGAGCTTGTTCTACAACTTGAAACAAATAAAAACGAGAAATGTCAGATTGGTTTCACTGGTTATCAGATTAAACAAAATTTTTAAAAAGGAAAAAAACGAAGCAGAAAAAAGGTATAAAAAAACACTAGAAAACTCCAGAGCATCATTTCTGTCGAGAAAGAACCACGCTCTGAAATGGACCGATTCATTGCTCGTTTTCCAATTGTTGTTTTAAAGATCCGATTTAAATAAAGATACAGAGTTTATTATTTTAAGGTTGGCGGGTAGTTTGTTCCATTCCCGGGGACAATTGATCTTAGAAGATACAAAGATAGATTATATTTAGTAATAGGTTTGTGCAAGTTAAGGGTTTGCCCTCTAGCAACGTAATGAAGTTGTCGTGTAAAGAATTGTTAAAATACAGAGGGAGGATAAATTTGATGTCGGACAAAGTTATGAGCAATGGTTTGAAGTAAATTGAGGTTGAGTAGGAAAAAGTATTTTAGATAACGATATGACAGTGATGAACCGTTTTTGAGTAGGAAAGGAAAATGCAAAATCAGAATGTGTATATGTATATAAGTTAGAGTGAATCAGAAAGTAGAAGAGGGAGAATAACAAAAATGTGTTTAGGGGAATGTTCGATATGATTTATGAGGCCAACATTACTGGGAACGTTGTTGTTTGGTGTGTCATTTCAAATCGAATTGATCATTGCATATGATGCCAAGAAGGGGTGGCCTGTTCGATGTTAAGTCCAGATAAGCGAAGACTCGGTTGGTACATGTTGTTCTGGTTTAGTAATATTGTACAAACATATACATTGTTTGATCCTTTTTAATCAATGTGATAAGTGTGGAGCCAATTTTGAATTTGTTTTCGTTTTATGTTCCTTTTTCATAATAGTCATCAATATTGTGATAAAAGAATGTAGGATAGTCATCAGGTATGGTAAATTGAAAGAAAACAGTAGTGGATAGTCAACAGGTAAGGTAGATTGAAAGAAAACAGTAGTCGATAGTCAATAGGTATGGTAAATTGAAAGAAAACATTAGTGGATAGTCAACAGGTTAGGTAGATTGAAAGAAAACAGTAGTCGATAGTCAACAGGTATGGTAAATTGAAAGAAAACAGTAGTGGATAGTCATCATGTATGGTAAATTGAAAAAAAACAGTAGTCGATAGTCAACAGGTATGGTAGATTTAAAAAAAAAAGTAGCAGATAGTCAGCAGGTCAATATTACCTACTGAAGTTTTAAGTTATTGAATATTGATTTAATGACTACTTATTGTTTTTAATCCAAATTTTGTATTATTTTTTTAATCAATTATTCCATCAGAATGACAGTGGCAAGGTTTTCTGTCAATGTCTTTAGCTGATTATGTTCAACCTTTGGTGCGAGTGTGTAAGCTAAATATCTCTTTAATATTCCCAAAACCAAATGCCCATAATTTTCTTCACATTCCACAACAGTGGGTCCGACTGACTAGAAGTATAAAAAGTATTTATAAAATTGTTACGACACCCCAAAAAATCGATTATTATCTGTGTGAAAATAAATAAAGGGCAAGCCCTTGAATTTTGAAATTCAGTTTTGTGTTTGTCAGATGTTTTCTCCATTAAGTTCAACTACATTATAAACGATGCCTCTGGAGTAAAACATCAGTTGATGGCACGCGCTGTAATCTCATGTACTTCCGGCAAAGGACGACACTGTTTTTATTATGATTGTAGCACACGTCACATAAACGAGTAATGGTAAAATATAAAGCCTTCAATTTTGGAATTTAAGACAGGTGTTTTTCCCCCACAGTACCTGAACAGGAAAAAATGGATTGCTGAAGTATTTTCCCTTAAAGATAACTTTTCATTCCTCTAACTAATATGAAGCGATCTTTAAACTGGCATAGTGAATATGTCAACAGCAGCAGGTTAATTTTCTCATGAGATTTCAGACAAAGGTGAACTTGATTTCTTCCATTTGTTAACTCTACTTGAAGACGTTTTATACCTTATATTGAGAACCGGAAGTGTTATGTTATCGTAGCATTTTATGTCAACATGCCTTTGTTTGAAACATGGTTTTAGGGCCGCTTCATGTGTATTTTCATATATATATATACCTTACAATTATTTTTTTTTAATACAAAACCTTACCATATTGTAACAATAAATAGATTTTAAACAAAACAATAATAATAATTACAATATAATAATAAAATGTAAAGAACGAAAATAATAATATATTAATAAAAGCCTGTCGCTATCACTATCACCCTGCCACATGGCATTGGGGACTATTGCAATGAACAAAGTCTGTCACATGGCATGGGGGGGGGGGCACTATTACAATGAACAATGCCTGGCATAAGACATGGGGCACTATTACAATGAACAATGCCTGGCACATGACATGGGGCACTATTACATTGAACAATGCCTGGCACATGACATGGGGCACTATTACAATGAACAATGCCTGGCACATAACATGGGGCACTATTACAATGAACAATGCCTGGCACATGACATGGGGACTATTACAATGAACAATGCCTGGCACATGACATGGGGCACTATTACAATGAACAATGCCTGGTACATGACATGGGGCATTATTACAATGAACAAGGTCTGTCACATGACATGGGGCACTATTACAATGAACAATGCCTGGCACATGGTATGGGGCACTATTACAATGAACAATGCCTGGCACATGCCATGGGGCACTGTTACAATGAACAAAGTCTTTCACATTGCATGGGGCACTGTTGCAATGAGCTATATTGCGCTATATGGACATTTCATCAACTGGTCTTGCATCACCCATTGTCCATTTCGTTAACACCAAAAGAGTGTATAAGAATGACATGTCTATATATTACCTGGGTTAAAAATAATTCTGACTTTTCTCACAGGTCACAAACTGTGTTAACCACTAATGATTTTTTAAACAATCCTCGCTATTTTTGTTTAAAAAACTCGTCAATCTATCGAAATTGAAAAAGGACACCATTACGAAGATGCGAGGCTTTAATTTGTTTATTAATACAGACAACCGTGTAACCTTATAACTAGATATTTGAATTTCCACGGCTCAGTTTGACAAGTAAAAAAAACGAGCAACGGTTCACGTGGACTAACATTTCGGTTTATTTATTTAAACCATGTATTTTTATTTAACAATCTTTAGTAGGGCTACTACAGAAATTGATTTAAGCAAATAAACCGACATATATGGTAGATTTGTGTTGTTCAACCTTTTGTGGAGTTGTTACCATACTCTTATATCTAGAGTTATATATCAATACTATCTCTCATCAATAATCTTGTTAACCGAGTTAACTCAGCGTGTAATTATTATTTATCTTCCTCTCAATCATGTTGACTATGTTTTCTACTCTAAACATTGAGTTGTTTTACAATGTGAACATCTGCATGATTGCGTCTGAAATTGATGAAAAAACCTATCGACATTTCACCAAATTTGATTAAATGTGATGAACAAATGTTGGAAATAAAATGTAAGCTGCGCACTCTGTTATAGAATGACTATCACTTATAGGCACTCTCTAAACCAAACTGATACCATTGATGTTTGAATTGGAGATGTAATGAGGTTGTCAACTCTAGGGTTTCTTATAGACTTCCATTCTGCTGTTCATTTCTCAACACAATTAATCGATCTCTTTGATCCAATCACATTTGTTCTTTCATGTAGACAGAACGTGCTCAATTTGTCCATTGTGGTCTAATGGAGATGTCATGTTTGTCTGAGATTCATCAGTAACCCATCCCTCTACTCATATCCTTATCGGGTTAAACTAACATCTCCGTTAGAAGACTGATAGATTAATCTCTGAAACGATTCAATCCAGTCTATCAACACAGCACGACCATATCACTAAACAGCTCTTCAAGTGAGTTACACAAAATTATCAGTCTAATGTTCTGAATCTTAATTTCACTCTCAAAAGTTGTTGTTTTTTTCATTTAACGAGAACAATAATAATACAAAAATTATTATCAAGATTAACTGTACAATGTAACGAGGTGATCTGTATCCCTCCAGATATGCCGTCTACATTTTTTCTGATTATATATTCTGGTTTGTATATAGAAAAAAATAATTTGCTGTACCGATATTCAGGGGTACACAATCTAAAAACAAGCCATTATGTTACTTGTCCTGTAATTTCGTTTAGTAAAAGTGTGAAAATACAATGCCTACTGAGGGACCACCCATGCAGTGTCCAATGTGCGACTACCCACACAGTGTCCACTGTCACCACCCATATTGTGCTCACTGAACGACCACCCAAACAGTGTTCATTTAGTGACTACCCGTATTGTAGACTGTGTGATCCCCCATAGTGTCCACTGTCGGATCACCCATACAGTGTCCACTGTGTGATCTCCCATAGTGTCCACTGTGTGATCACCCATATTGTCCACTGTGTGATCAACCATAGTGTCCACTGTGTGATCACCCATACAGTGTCCACAGTGTGATCACCCATAGTGTCCACTGTGTGATCACCCATAGTGTCCACTGTGTGATCAACCATAGTGTCCACTGTGTGATCAACCATAGTGTCCACTGTGTGATCACCCATAGTGTCCACTGTGTGATCACCCATAGTGTCCACTGTGTGATCACCCATAGTGTCTACTGTGTGATCACCGATAGGGTCCACTGTGTGATCACAGCCGAGACGGGTCTGGCTGTGTTACAGGTTAATGGTGGGCACAACAGATATCTACTTTGCATTGACGTCATCTGAGCGCTATGGACTTAATGTGATAAATTTTGACATTTGAATGAACTTCAAACTGAACAACCAGTGTACTTAATTTCAACGTAATGTGATGCCTTTTTCTGTATTTAAAATGACGTTAAATTCTTATTTGGATAAATAAAATGTAATGTTGCGTTTCTTATTTGGGAGAGTATAGTTCGCCATCCTACACTTATGTCATATATTATATTTTGTAACAGAAAGTGTTTTATTATTTTCAGCTTAGAAGTTAGTATTCAATAAAGGACAAAATGGTCCTTTGAACTTGTGAATGTGCCCCATATAGTAGCTGCTTACTTATGTGGAGACTATATAGCACTTATTTGCATTCCATTTTCGGGTAACAAGTCAAATTATCATCGAAAATCTGTCATCGACTTTGGAAACAGAAATATCACAACTGATTGGAATTATACTGAACGTCCGGGGATTTCAAGGTATGTTCAAATTTAGAGAGACATTTGACATTTTGGTTCTTAACGCATCTATATACATCTGATGAAAAGTTCATCTGAAAGCGTGCGTGGGATGAATCCTTGACATACAACTTAAACGAAATGTCTGAAAGTGCCTTGGAGCTTTCAGAGACAGTTGGTCATTTCCCATGAATGTTACCCTTCAATAATATAGTGTAATGAACAGGTTACTTTTACTCCATTTTGACCGTTTAGTTTATATTAGATCTTGAATAATTTTAAGAAAATGCTAATGGTTGCAAATGGTGAAAAAGTTAAACCACCAGATGTACCATTTAGTGTGATGAACCTGCTGTCTATTTGACACAGTGAAATCGAATCGATATCACTATTGTTATAATTGGCTAAATATATACCATAAACAACATTTCTGTCAATCTAATTGCTATGTTTATCAATAATAAAACACAAGCGCTAGTTGTTGTTGTTGTCCACTGAGTACTTTACATTGTGATATATATAGATCGATTCAAAGATATTGTCAGGCGTTGATGCGTCCCAACAGGTCATCTTAATCAGATATAAATACCACTTTTGTGTGTAAATAGATTAACCTTTTATAAAATTCTGATGCATCTATAAGGGTACCAAATAGGGGTCTATATTTCTATGTTACTTTGTTTGTGACTTGGATAGTTCCCACTGATTATGGGGAGCAAACTAAACCGATACAACGAGCTATAGTGACGATATTTTCAACACCGCTCTACTTCTAACTGTATTCAGTATACTGTGGACACAGATCCGAATGAACAATCAGCGAATCACTCTGCACCTTAATGATGATAAGTTGAATCATAAACAAGGCAAAAAAACATGTTATTAGAAACGAGAAGGTATAAGCCTGTGTTCTATTTTCTTATTTGCGTTTTATGAGATTTAAGAGGGCGAATGTAAAGGACACCATTGTGAGCAGTAGGCCTCATATCAAGGTTCAAATAAACATAGTCTCCGTTGGAAACTTGTTTATTGAGAAGAAAATAAATAAATGACTAAATGGAGGATTCGCTTTACATGATCGTCGGGACTAGTGGAAGCCGGGCTGCTAGATTTTAAAACGCAGTAAATTTCTAAAGTCATTTTAGGCCATTTTTAAATTCAAATACATATGATAAACGTAAGATACTATAGTAGAAACAGTTTGTCAAGGTGGCTGGTTCCGCTCTTGTAGTGTCGAGTCCGGTCTGAAAAACCTTATTCGTTATCTAAAAGGCAAAGATTCTCTCCCGTAAAACGTTTAACAAGGAAAGTGATGAAGCCGGTAGAAGTAGGCCTATATAACGGTATTTGTATGTCTTTACGTACATACGTTATAAGCTCGGACTTGAACAGAGAATTACGCACAGGAACAATCTTAAGCAATGTTAAGCCAATTGTTTGAAACATTATTTTTAGGCGAAGTGAACCTACTCTGTTGTTGAACTACTATCGGATAAAAGTGTTTTGGCGCGTTTTGTTTTAGAAAGTAAGATTTGTTTTACTGTGGAATGGTAATGTATTTATTTCAAATGAGAGGAATATTGAGAGACGAAATATTTAGTGGCACTTTGACCAGTTTGAGTAGGAAACCCACACACTAGCTGAATGTATCATGTATGAGAGACTAGGAGTTGATTATAAACAAAATCAATATATATTCTCCGAATAAACTGTAAAGTTGTTCACTGGCAGAATATATCCAACCAATTTGGTATCCGGTGATAGATGGATTAGTTAAGTATAGTGTATTATTGCATCCCCAGTATTTTTTGTGCTTATTTGTCTTCGAGTTGAACCATTTACAGGGTAATGTGTCCCAATGTGAGTTTGTATTGACTTCATTACCTTTGTTCATTCCGTTAGAATGTGTCCTAATGTGAGTTTGTATTGGCTCTGTTACATTTGTTAATTCCGTCATAATGTGTCCTTATGTGAGTTTGTATTGGCTCTATTACGTTTGTTTATTATGTTAAAATGTGTCCTAATGTGAGTTTGTATAGACTTCATTACCTTTGCTCGTTCCGTTAGAATGTGTCCTAATGTGAGTTTGTATTGGCTCTGTTACATTTGTTCATTCCGTTAGAATGTGTCCTAATGTGAGTTTGTATTGGCTCTGTTACGTTTGTTCATTCCGTTAGAATGTGTCCTAATGTGAGTTTGTTCAGACTTCATTACGTTTGTTCATTCTGTTAAAATGTGTAATAATGTGAGTTTGTATTGGCTCTATTACGTTTGTTTATTATGTTAAAATGTGTCCTAATGTGAGTTTGTATTGGCTCTGTTACGTTTGTTCATACCGTTGGAATGTGTCCTAATGTGAGTTTGTATTGGCTCTGTTACGTTTGTTCATACCGTTGGAATGTGTCATAATGTGAGTTTGTTTAGACTTCATTACGTTTGTTCATTCCGCCAGAATGTGTTCTAATGTGAGTTTGAATGGACTTTTTGCCCACCAGAATGTGTCATAATGAAAGTGTTTCACTTTGTGCGTCGCGTCAGAAGGTTCCTTAGCCTTGCAAGAAATATTTCATTGATTTACCCCAAAAGCAGAGACGGAGTAGCATTCTCTTTATAGTTAAAGTCTATATTCCTTTACGGAATAGCCGTTTGCGATTGGATAAAGTCCATATAACATATATGGCACGTTGAATACAATGACCATGCGATGTATTTTAGCCGAGGAGTGAATAGAACATAGGATAACCTCATGAAATCATATAATAATAACTATGAGAAAGCGGGCATAAACTGGTTGAAGGTCAGCACATGCCAAGACAAATTATAAACTTCAAAGTGTTCCGTGGTTTGCATTGAAGAGAGGGTTGGATTAGTTCACACAGTTCAGTTCCAAACACTTTATTTTTTGCCTTAGGAAATTAGACGTATCATTCAGATGGGATAACTGTCAGTCTAATATCAATATATAACATTTCCTCTGTAAGCCTTCAAGTGTCGACAAATCGATTTATCATCCAAATGTGATTAAATTAGTCATGAAAGCAAGTGTGCTGATATGGTATGAGATAAATCAAAATGAAATGACAAAAGAGTATTTTTGGAGACGTATTAATCATAACATCCCTGCGAAAACTTGAGTTGAAAATCGATTGGGGAGAAAACAGAATAGCATCGAACCATGTGATAGATACTAGGTATTAATGAAACTAGAAACAGTTTGGGTTTGGGTTTGTTCTTCCCTGGTGATGGACGGTTTGGGTGTGACTCTTAGTCCTTATTGACTTTGATTTGTACTATGTTTCTAAGGTCCCTGTACACAATATATCAACGGCACCTGGCTTTATTGTACCTCTGGGGCTTTCTTTGTTTTTAAACACATATTATACTTTTCTCTTATTACCCCATACCTATGCCAATTTGTTATGGGGGAACACCTTTGTCACACAATCTACAACCGTTAGTTTTGCTCCAAAAGACAATTGAGAGTTATCACGTTTTTTCATTTTCATTTCATTTCATTTATTCACCAGAAGTATAATCATTTGGATATTTTACAGTAACAGTGTAACTTAGAAAAATA
>JARFOD010037797.1:0-10362 GCA_031763545.1 Mopalia muscosa | reverse complement strand
CACGGCCTTGGCTTAGTTGTAACATGTGTGCTTACCAAACTGAACCTGTTTCACAGTGCCTTTCACAGGATTGAGTCCGCCTGTCGACCATCAGGTATATGAGTGAGTCACACGATGTGCCTCGGCAATCGTGTGAGTGGTTTTAACCAGGGTTCCTCCCGGTTTTCCACCGTAATAAGGCTAGGTGAAGTGGATCATCCATCGTCATATAAGTTAAATACCCTTGAGTACGAATGTAAACCCCAATCAAACAAATAAACAAATCAATTTACCAATCACACGGGATCAAGTCTGCTGGTCTACCATCAGGTATATGAGCGAGTCACATGATGTGGCTTCAGCAATTGGTGTTTTGTTTTTATGAGTGAGGTTTCCTCCTCCTCGTCCTCGGTATTTTACCATCTGGCTAAGGGTGGTTTGTTTGGAGGGACGTTGGGTCAGCACTGCAAGAAGATAAACTTTCCAACTTTATGAAAATATTTCACATTTAATGGTTGTGCTAGTGTCAATTATTATTGGAGAACAACGCCATCATATATTTGTAATACCCTAAAGCACAGCATTAAGCACCAATCAATCCTCCCTATCTAAGCTAAGAACTGTGTGAAATGGACAATCAATTGTTTGAGGAATGCTTTGGCTGTTGATCAGTGGCTAAATGAGCCTGATCCTTACTCAATGCTTTTTCATTCCCTCCACTTGTTAACCATCAGGTATATGAGTGAGCCACACATTGTGGCTCCAAAAATTAGCATCCGTCTTCTCGGTTTTCCACCGTAATAAGGCAAGGAGTAGTGTGAAGTGGACAATCTGTCATCATATCAGTGAAATACCCTTGAGTACAACATTAAACCCC
Organism: Mopalia muscosa; assembly: GCA_031763545.1. NCBI lineage: Eukaryota > Metazoa > Mollusca > Polyplacophora > Chitonida > Mopaliidae > Mopalia > Mopalia muscosa. Next base: position 9,506 of record JARFOD010037797.1, on the reverse strand, counting down.
AATCAAACAAATAAACCTTTCATTCCCCTTTGGCTGTTTAATTTATCTGGATTATTTTGTCTTCAGTTGATATGATAACTGGTGCTCCGTGCCTGGATATTCTGGACGACTGGGAGAGATGGAGGGAGAAATTCAGCCTGACATTCGTTCTTCTGTCTATACAGGTATGTAGTCTGGTCACCAATGTATGCAATGTAAGGCTGTGTACAGTGTGAGATGGACAATCCGTCGTCATAAAAGTGAAATACCCTTGAGTAAGACCAATCAAACAAACAAACAATAAATAGCTAAGATGCTCCACAAACCAGTTTTGTCTAACCCACTAGTGCCCGTGGCTTTGTGGTAAGCAAGTGCGCTAACTATTCCTACTTTGATGTACCATTCAAGGGAACGAGTTCACTTTTCGACCATCAGGTATATGAGTGAGTCACACAATGTGGATTAAGCAATCATGGGGGTGATTTTTAGGAGATTTCCTCACAGTTTTTTCACTGAAATTAGGCAAGAAACAGTGTGAAGTGAAACTTCACAAACGTACCAGTTAAAAAAAAAAAGCTGGAGTGAGTTGCAATATACACCCGAAGAAATCTTACCACATGGAATATTAAAATTGAGTTTGAATAAAATCCACCCGGTGACAGCATGTCTAGACAAGAGTACACAAAACAAAATCCTACACAGCATCTTTGACATGTGGAATATCTTAACTGTCTTGTCAAATGGAACACTCATACCAACTAAGTTTGATTCAAATTCCACAAGAAGTTTTCAAATTAACATACAGAACTGAAATATTAACTTTAAACCTGTAGTCCGACATGTGCTACCTATCAGATTTTTGGTACCAGTATGAGAGGACTAGTAAAAATGACAGGGATAGTCAATAAAAAAGGGAAGTGTTGTCAAAAGGGGTTATGTTCTGGGTTTTCACTAATACAATGATACAATGAGAGTATTGCATATGTATACCCACTCCTACAGACACAAGTTCTCCATATATACACCAATAGTGCTTTACAAAGTTAAACAAATTGTCAAAACTGGAGTATAACATTCAACATATGTTATTAGTGCTTAGACTGAAAAATTGTATGCGCCAGAGAGCATAGCTGTTATTCTATTTATAAGTGATTAATCGGTCGAGGGCTGCATTGCAGAGTAGCTTGGAATAAAACTCTTGGCTAGAAAACAACGTATTAAGCTATCTTTACTTATCATAGTAAGTACTTTAATTTATTTGTGTGTCACTTTATCATGACAAATTAAATATTTACTATTCCTGTGCTTTTGTCAGGTTAATTGTGGTTTTAAAGATTCATTTACTGGGCTAAGAGCTTGGTGCCATAACAGTTGAGGTTTCCCTGTATTATATCAATAGATTATCAGTAATATCAATAGTGTATTGATCTTAAATCTGTGGTTAAGAAGCTGAACATTATGCTATAATCAGCTAAGGGACAACACAAAGTTTATCTGTTATCGAGTGTTAGTTCTGCTTTTTGGGCCAATTGCTCAAAGCACTATTAAATTTAATCAGCTATTAGATGGGTGTCACGCCTATTGGAGATCTACATGTATCTTTTATCGAGTATTATCGATTTGGCCCCGTGTGATTATCCTGATGTCTAAGCTTGAGACTTTTGCTAGTATCTGCACTGAAATGTTGCTTGGGCTGGCAAACCATCATGGGAGTGAAAGAAACATAAATACTGTGTTAAAACTCAATCCAACTAAAAAACATAAACAATCCATTGCTTCTGTTGCTTTGTTAGCCAAACATGCCTGGCCTGTTATTACTTATTTACTAAAACTGAATTGTAGAGGAAACAGGGTTTGGTTATTTGTATCATCAGATAGACCATAAATATACACCTCTGCCACAGCCACTGTATTTGCCGTAGGCTAACACACTAAAGCTAGAAGCAGAAATCGGCAGAAAACTCTCTGAAAAAAAGAATTCTTTCAATATATTACTTTTCTCTTTTCGTAGAGGACTATTTCATTAAAAAAAAACCCCAACTATTCAAGCTGATTTATTTAACCCAAAGTTTATATGGAGGGCATTGATAGGTCATGGTAAATAAACCAAGCTATCTTCCAAGGAAGATAACTAAGTCATTTAAGTCTCACACACATTCAAAACATGGTGATCATCAGTTGATGTATTTAACCAAACTGCATGAAGTTTTGGGGGAGATTTTAACATTGTCTTTATGCTGTGAAACTTTTCCAAGTGTGATATTAATCATAACATGGTGTTCTTTCTATTTTTGCCATAAAGGGAATTTATTTTCTCCTTTTTTATACAAAGTAACCGTTAAAATTTGGCTCGCAGACGTGGCTTAGTGGTAGCATGTGCCCTTACTAAATAGAACCTGCTTGGATGTACCACTCACCGGATCGAGTCCGCCTGTCAGGTATATTAGTCAGTCACATGTTGTGGCTCTGGCAATTGCAGGGGTGGTTTTTAAAGGTTTCCTTTCGGTTTCCCCAGTAATAAGGCTGTGTACAGTGTGAAGTGGACAATCTGTCATCATATAAGTGAATTTACCCTTGAGTATGACATTATACACCAATCAAACAAACCTTAATAATTGTTTAGAATCTCAATGAATCACAGAAACAAATTTACTTTGGGTCTTTTATATCAGGGATATCAGACACTAGCTGTCATTGTATCTTGTTGTTTATTGTTTGTTTATAGATGATGTTGTCAAACCCGATATTGGACAATGCTGTGAACATGGCTGCTGCAGAGATGATTGAGAGGTCGCCACGAGCTTATAGACAAATGGTCCTCGATTGTGTCGTGGCCAGTCAAAGAGTCGAGGGTAAGAAACAACACCTCTTATTTATCAACTGGCAGTTGGAGGGAGTTTGTACGATCTTATTGTTGCCAGTGAAATCAAAAGAGGCTTTCTTCTAGCTAAGGGGGGAGGGGGTGGTTGGAGGGAGCTTCATGTTGCCCTAATGCTCTTAGAACTAAAGGGGAACATGAAGCCAATCTGTTTGTGGTGTCTGTATTACATCCTGTTGTTGTCATATATTTGTCCGGTCATATAACCTGTATCTAAGTTGGGACCCTCTAATTTTGGGACAGCCCACAGAAATGGCATGTAAAACCCCCTGTGGTAAACACTATTTCTGTGTTAGAAGTTATAGTTTAAGTGAAATACCCTTGAGTACAACGTTAAACCCCAATGAAACAAACAGTCTAGCTATGGGCAGTTTGTTTGAAGAGTTACAATACTGTCTTTACTAAGCACTGGAGGAACATTATGGAAACGCTTCACATCTTAGTTGTGGTAGTGTCAATTATACATGTAATGAAATACCCATGAGTATGGCGTTATTATCCGGGGCATGAAGGGTGGTTAACTTCACCCTTGCGGCTGGAACGCCATCATCTGAGTCAAATATTCAAACAATGGGTCCTGTATTTTGAAACAATACATGTAAGGAGTGAAACAATAGTACAGCTCTCTGGCTGACAATAGTACAGCTCTCTGGCTAAGAGAAGAAGTTTTGGAAGAATGTCTTCCATGCTGTTGGGGCCCGTGGTCGTGGCTTGATTAGCGAGTGCGCTTATTAAAGCCTATTTCAATATATCGTCTATCAACTCTATGGTATATGATGGAGTCACACAATTACCTTTATATGAGTGAAATTAACTTGAGTATGGCGTATAAACAAGCAGTCAAAAAACTTGCTTTGTTATTGTACCTATTTACTGTTGGATTGCACCTCTGTGATATAAATGAAATACCCTTAAGCACATCTCAGTTGTGACATTTCTTTCCATTTTATAACAGATGGTTTGAGTGCAGACTTGACAGAAAGCACATCAAGTACCAGAATATCCTGTGTGCCCACCCCGGAAAAACCTCGGTCTAAACCTCCCACTCCACCCCCTATACGAGTGTCTCGTCTTTCCTTCGAAGACTATCACAGCACATGGAGAGACATCGCCACTTCTAAAACCCAACCAGATGCTAATGGGCCTTGTTCATGTTAGTAATAGTTTTGGACTATTAAATTTATTTTTTAAAAGGGCAACAAAAAAAATTGCCCGCCTCCACCGGACCCATGACTGGACCCATAGCCTTTGGCTGGTTGAGATCACTCTCACCAACTTAGTTTTATAGAGGCTCACGACAATGCAAGGTGACCTCCCGGTTTTCCACCGTAATAAGCCAAGGAACATTGTGAAGTGGACAATCTGTTGTCTAATAAGTGAAATACCCATGAGTATAACTTTAAACCCCCAATCAAATAATCACCAATTGTGCTGACATGCCATCATATGAGTGAAATAACCGTAAGTACGACTTTAAACCCCAATCAAACCTATTCAGTTGTTGGTTGCCTAATTGGCAAATCATTGCTTCGTTGAGTCAGAAATGAAATTTTAAATTGCCATTTTTGCATGTATCTGTCGTCATGAGTGAAATACCCTTGAGTATGACATTATACCCCAATCAACTCCTATCACCCCATCTGTTCAAAATTGCACCACCCTTAAATAAGTGAAATACCCTTGACTATTTATAAATGATACAAAAGATATTGTACAAATTCATTTCTAGGTTCAGAGACAAATGCTGGAACCAAATCAATGAAGAATAACCATATTAGACTAACAGAAGATGAGATAGAGGAACAGATCAACAAACAGCTGGATGAGTAAGTTTTGTCATGCGGAGGGAGCTTCCTGTTGCCCTGGGCCCGCGGCTCAGTAGTAAGTGCGCTTCCCAAACTGAACATGCTTCGATTTACTGTTCACACGTTTGAGTCTGCCTTTAGACCATCAGGTATATGAGCGAGTCACATGTTGTGGCTCCGGCAATCACACGGTTGGTTTTTACGAGGTTTCCTCTCCGTTTTCCACCATAATTAGGCTGTGAACAGTTTGAAGTGGACAATCCGTCATCACATTAAGGGTAATGCTTATCACTGGGGAAGTATTAATTTTCTAACACAGCAACACCAGCTGCTGTGAGGGTGGAATATATTCTATTTTGGGAGGTGTCTGTTGCACTGGTGATCTCAGATCCCTAGGGGTAACGTGAAGCTGATGTAATAAACTACATTCAACCATTGGGTGGTAGCGAGTGTGCCTGCTTCGATTTACCAATCAAACAATCTTGGTACACTTCCAGGCACAATGGACTGATCTATGGTCGATTTAGAGCCAAGCGCTCACAACTTGATGAGAAAGCTGCTAAGCTAGAGAGAATTAATCAGATGAAGAAAATTTACCTGCCTCCAAGAATGCCACCAGGTACGTAATTTAAAAAAAAACCAAATACATATATCATTTATCGATGACCCAAATCAAGGTGAATAACATGTAGACTCATTCCTACACAACAACAATTGTATCACTACCAATGTAAACAAACTGTATAAATAGCAATACTGTACATGACACTTCAGACTGTCAGTTTATTAACACATGGCATTGTAAGGGGATTGTAAAATGATGGTCACTGATACTGAATTAATGCCCAATGGTCAGCCCATTGACAATAATGTCAGCAATCCTATTCACGTGAGACAAAGACAACTCATACACTATATCAGGCCATCGGGGATTGATTTCCCCCTATGTTTGGAGCCTCCATACACTAGTGAGTGTATGCCCAGGTCCACATATCCCCCTCACCTCTGGGGTCGCAGGTTCGATTCCTGCGGACCATATGTGGGTTGGTACATTCTAATTCCAAACTTTTAAGAAACACACAACACTAAATGTTCAGGCCTAGATCTCACAAATCAGATAATTAAAAAAGAACCCAGCTTTTCTTGGCTGGCTCTTGAACAAAAAACACCTTGTTTTATGCCACACTAAATTTTTAAGATTGTGAACAAGAATGCTGATTCATTCCAATAGTGGTATGTAAGACACATTCTATTGGACGTTTCATGAAACTGGTGAAGCTGTTGTCTACAATTTGTGTTCCTTTGTTGTTAACTGAACACATTATCAATTTAACGAGAAAAGAGTTTGTACCATGCAAACAAGATTGTGGACAATGGGTTCACTGGCTCAATGAAAACCTCCAGTCGAATGTGCCTGTTGTATAGGGAAGAAATTTTAACTCCCTCCAATCAAAGTGTTTGGATCACAGTTACAAGACACCTTCATAATAACGACCTTGACCCATTCCAAGGATCTAGATCGATTGGGTTTTAACAACAGTATTGAAGGTGTGCCAGCCTATTGGTTGAAGAAAAACATCCGGTCATCCACAAGCTCTCTTCCAATGGTGCGCAGGATCAAAATTTATTTGGTCTGCAGCTTGGTATTTTAAGCTGTATTTATATTGAAACTACTTTGCTTTATTCTGTCCACAGCAACTCCAGTTCAAGGTGTGTCCAACATTCCAAAGTCAAACAAAGATGAACCCTGGGAGGGTGAGGTTGATGATTTAGTGGCCTGGACAGCTAAATTGGATACTGATCTCATTGATGTTTGACACGGATATAGAAATTACAGACTGTCAATCTTTTGAAAGTGATCTCCTGCATATAGACAATGGAGGAATATTTTTGAGTGACACCATCAGATAAAACTCTCCTCTGTCAACTGCTGATAAGTTACTCTTTCTGCATTAGAATATGAAACAATACCATTATAGCCGTCAACAAGAATGTGAGGCTGCTATATGCAGGAGATGGCTGCCAGCTCCCCTAATGAAAAATGTTCCCCCATCTCTTGGTTTACAAGTATCAGACATGACAGGCCTGTGCTGGTACCAAGATGGCCTCAATTCACTGGACATGCAGATACATAAATAGATCTACCGTTAAGTTGAACTTTTTTTTTTTTGAGCTACAAATTTAGAAGAATGGATATGTGTTGATGATGATATTTGGATAATGTGTCCCATGCATGGAAAGCATCCAGGTCTTAATGAACGATGTGCTCATAATCTGTCTATAGCATTCAATTTTGTCCATTCTGTAACGGAGACACAACAGTGACCCTCTAAAACTAGGGTAGCTATAACATAAGTAGCTATAACACAACTTTGTTGCGAAGGGAGGTTCTTGTTGACCTGGTGCAACATGAAGTCTCTGTGTTTGTTTAGGGTGGTTTCCGTTACCCATAGAGCTGGCACAGCGTTAAACTCCATACAAGTACTGTAGGAGTCCACTAACCTCAGAAAGTCAACATGCCAGAAGTGCACTTGGGGAAGCATCAGGCCTGCTTTTCCCTCGCCAATAAGGACAGATTGAATCCACACATTAATTTTGAATCCACTCCCATGAAGGCATGCCAGCTCAATTGGTGCAGGATATCACCACTGACTCAAACAAAGACTTCCCAGCTTCCTGAACATCTCTGAAAACACCAGGGCGAAAGGAAACTCCCTCCAACCCCTCGCTGTAAATTTGAAAGATTTTAGTTTAATCCTCTTTTCATTTACAGTTTAAAATTCAATTCACTTCATCTTCTAGCTAAAGGCAGTATGCTCTTGCTGTTGTATTATAACTACCACTGAGGAGTACCACTTTACATAGTAAAAACTCTGAAGAAAGATTCCGTTTATTGATCAAACCATCATATATTATGTCTCTAATTAAAATTGAGTTAGAATGAATTGTTTGGAGTTTTTGCTGTTGTAGTATCTGTAAAGTAAGCACTGTAGCAAAAAAAAGTTGCATTTTATGGTATTGGTATGTTAGTTTGGGGCTGTTATGTTATTGACCTATGAACCCCTTGTTCTCGTTATCAGCCATGTTGAATTTCTAAAGTTTGGGAGGGTAACAGAAAATATAACAAAGATTGTATGAAAGGACGGACTATAAACAGCATTTATCGTATACAGAGTTGTCTTCCCATACAAACAATAATAAGTGTGATATATGCTAATGTACATATTTTGTTTCTTAAATATAAAATGTATAAAATTGTATTAATAGATGTTGTTGACTTAAATTGGCAGAAAAATTATCAAATGGATGCAGCAGCCGCTTTGCGGTTAAAGGGAAGGCCTCTGCACTAGACTAAGTGGCCTCCAGTGACCTCTTTGCTTAAGATTTACAAACACTCATAATAGGATAGGCACTGACAAAGATATCAGTCGGTCAACAGCTACACTACAAGGCGACAGTCAATGAGCTTGATTTCATATAAGAGACTTCTGGCGATAACAGGAATAATACCAGATCTTTGTATGGTCATTTTAACTACAGGAGAAAACATCTGACTTGTACTATAAAAAAATGCCAGCGCAAATCATTGGTTTATATTGCCGCATGTCGATTGGTCACATTAACAAAATACGCCAGTGTGATGGGTGTTCCTTAATTCACTACCCACGATAAAGCTGGTCAATGATCTGTAATTGGGTTTTAATCCTGTGGATCTAACATCGAATAAATAAATCAATGCTGTGTGGAATTGCATTATGCCAATTCAATGACACACCTGACTGAACCAGTATCACAAAACACTTTCTTCATCCACTATCAAGTCTCTTGAGAAGTGGTGTCCTTCTCTCCAGCCTTTTCTCATCTTGTTCTCCGTCATCTTGGATATCGTCCTGTCTCCATCGCGTTACCATGCAGACGATAAAAGCTAGTAGTGACCCAAATACTATTGTTCCTGTCACCAAGACGACGGATAGCAGCAATTTCTTTGTCGGGTCAATCAGAACCTTCTCTGAAAAAAAAAAGAAGATTGTTTCTTGGTGTTAAATCACTGAAACCACAAAATGAAAAGTGTTTAGCAAAATGTTGCTTCAGCACTGAAAACAAGATCACAAAACACTTTCTACCACAAACTATTGGTTTTAATTTTTCACTCAAGTTTATTCCATAGGCAAGAAACAAGACCACAAACAGATTGGCTTCAAGAGCACTGGGAAGCTCCTTCATCAGTAAACTTGATACATCTGTTAAAGAGCCCATCATTTTACACTGAACATCTTGATGGATGTTAGATAGAAGTAAGCCCTCCACATCATTGAACAGGATACATAGATAGAATGTTACTGTACTGTAGTTAGTTACTTGAAATTTAGCCCCTGTTGAATTTCTAGCTTTAAACTCACTCTGACATAGTGGTCCTGAGTACCCATGGGCACATTCCCCTGGGCATTCACCCGTGACATGATGGCACGCCATGCCTTCCATACAAACACCACAGGTGATCTCGCAGTCCACTCCGTAAAATCCACGTTGACAAACTGTGGAGGAGGGTCAAATAAAACAAAGATTTTAGAGATGTGCTATTTTAATACAGATAAATTAATGTAAATAACAGTTAGGTTGGATAATATTTTGCTTTGCTTGATAGGAATGGTATCTCTCTTTAGTCATTATATGACTTATTATTATCACTGTATTGTGTAAAATCAACAGAGAAAATCTCTGCGACTTTTTCTTCCACATTAAAAAGATTCAAAGATATTCTTTTATATCCCAGATTGGCAGTGAGACTTTTTTTTAGCCCTAAAGTCTTTCAAATCAAGACATCACATAACTGTTACTTATCA
>JARFOD010037786.1:0-10362 GCA_031763545.1 Mopalia muscosa | reverse complement strand
GTGCAAGCAATGTAACTCTGGTGACTACATTAAAAATATTAAAAGAGTTAAGTTTGCCTCAATTAATCATAATACATCCTTAACTTGGACATAGTAACAATAGAAAGTACTGGGCCATGTTTTGTGACTGTGTTTGTTTGATTAGGGTTTAATGTTGTACTCAAGGGTATTTCCCTTATATGACGACGGATTGTCCACTTCACACTCTCCATTGCCTTATTACAGTGGAAAACCGAGAGGAAAGCTCGTTAAAAAATAACCCCACGATTGCTGGAGCCACCTCTTGTGTTTGTTTGATTTTTGTTTTACGTCGTACTCAAGGGTATTTCACTAATATGACAACGGACACAAATACAGAAAATCACAAACAAATCTGCTTCCCGTTACCCTTTAGCTCTGCGAACACGAAGGCAACAGAAAGCAACCTCTTTTCTTGCCTCTTACGATGACCGACGAAGTCGAGGGAGTATTCTGCAGGGCCCACCTGCTCCCTCATGGGGCTAGGGTAAATTGGAGTGGGATTAGGAAGCACACATGCTACCACTAAGCCAGACAGTGGGCACTGGTCCATGTAACACACAGCCTCAGTCTGTGTTGTCAAGAAGAAGTATAATGTTAATAAATTCTTACCATACACAGATTGACAATAGCACTCATATAATCATCAGGACTTAAAATTGTCCCCAACACCATTGGTTCCGAATAGTCCACTACTATGTCAGGGGAAGGTAACTGCGGAGAGAAAAAATAGGATTAGCAATATAATGAATCACATGTTGAGATACATACAAGGGCATAAATTTATTTAGTTTGTTTCATGTTTAAGTTTAGACAATGTTATTGTGTAAAATATAATATTAGAATGCAAATTTGATTAAGAACACCAACTGATATCAAAACAAATCGAAACCATTACACCAGATTTACTAGTTGTTGGAAATAAATAGTGCTTCAAATATTTTTCTTATTCGAAACAGGCCCCACTTTCACAAAATGTCATATGGCAAAAAAAAATCAAAAAAAAAATCATAGCATAGATTTCTTCAAGTTGAACAAGTGGAAGAGGTATCATACAAAATCTTATTGTGTAATGACATTTTGTGAAAGTGGTTCTAGCATACAATTTGAGTTTAACAAACAGTTAAAGTGAAAATTTATTTCACATTGAGAGACCAAGGAATCTTTATTGTATTACATAAATATATTTTAACTTACTAGACATGGGTTTAGTATCATTACTTCTTCTCCACCATAGTTCTTTATATTTTTCGCCCCTTTAACTTTAACTTAAAAATAAAAGTTACATGTTCAAACAAATTAATGATTCATGTTATAAATATAGCATCATCATCAATGAATTTGTATTGATTTTGTTTGCTTCATTGGGGCTTACAGAATTGGGTGATAATGACTGATCATGGGTGTCAGTGTCATAACCGATGGGTGTGCTAAATGACAAGCCTTGGCACATTCCAGTGGTGGATACATCCAAGTGTATCTGTTAACATCACAATTGCTCACCTTTATAAGGGACATTAGGGGAGGTAACTATGACAGAAGCATTGTGTTCCTGTTCCAGTCTCTGGGTGAAGACATCCATGTGAAGTAAACCCAAAAACCCCAACCTCCAGCCCTGGCCTAGAGCGGCACTGTGACGGAAAGACGAAACAGCTATTAAAAATACACTTATGAATTTAATTGCTTGAAATGCTAATGTAAAGAGTAGAAATGGGGAATTCTTGCCCTTGATTAACAAAGTGACAATAATAAATGACAAAATTCAAGAACACAAGTTAATTTGTTTGTTTGATTTGGTTTTAACTTATACTTAAGATTATATCACTCCTCTGATGGTGTGACAGAAAATCTGGTGGTACAATGGAGATGCATGTTGCCTTGGTGCTCTTGGAGCTAAGGGGCAATATGAAGGCTAAAAGTGTCTGTTATTGCCTATTTGTTATTGCATAAAGTCATTGTCCTTGTATTGCGTCATGTGATTTTCCTGTTTTTGTCCTCTCTAGTCTTGTCTTTGTTTGTTGCCAGTGGTTTTCTTCACCCATAGAGGCAGTAGTAATATAATAGTATAGCATTTAAATCCAATCAAACAATATACCTGCCTACAAGTCCAATATCATTATGACAAAGTGTAAAGTTTGGTGCATATATGACATTGCATGTTTGATAAACCCTGGTCACACAGGATTGTTTGTTTGTTTGTTTGATTGGTGTTTAACGCCGTACTCAAGGGTATTTCACGACGGACAAAAATACAGAACATCACAAACAAATCTGCCTCTCGTTACCCTTTAGCTCTGCGAACACCAGGGCAACAGAAAGGAACCTCTTTTCTTTGCCTCTTACGATCGACTGAGGAAGCCGAGGGAGTATTCTGCAGGGTCATCCATGGCCCACCCGCTCCCTTACGGGCACAGGAAGCCTCAAATGTCATGCGTATAAAATATCTACCTGTTATCAGAATGGACACTGACACTTGAATCATTCAGGGTGAGCTTGTTCAGGGCTGATCTCAGGTTATTAAATTCTGACTGATCTGATGGGAATATTCCTGCAAACACCTGAAAACAAGGCCAAAATATCAATATAAATATCTAAAGCTAGCTTGTGGCTACAAAATCTTAGGCATAATCTATTAACTTAGTATAAAGGGTGTTCATTTTTCTCAGCTACACTTTGTATTTCCAATATCAATAACATGGATCTTATTATACTTCAGTGATGACTAGCTGGCGCAGCTGCAAGTTTTATTTAACACCCGTCTTATTAGACATGAGTTCACATTTATAACACCAATAGTTTCCCTGCAGTGTGTAGTACTCAAATATACATGCGAATTCATTTAAATCACTTCAAATCAACAGCAATCAATACAAAACCATGTCAAAACCACCCGACAATCTCTGTCACAAGAAAACTTCTGATAAACTGTTAATTTCTAGATAACCACTCTTTTTTTTTCTTTTACATGTATTTTGTGGTACATCACAATGTTTTGACACATTGACCATGCAGTATACATGTATTTAAGGAATTTGAAATGTGCATGTATACAGGTGCCTCTATGATTATTTTTTAGAAATATATATAGTATTTAACCTCTTTCTTCATAATCAATTTACACCGTACGATGATATTATATGTATAAAAACATGGTGTTCTATCATAAAATAAGAGCTTTTCATACAAGAATTGACAAATTTTACCGAATTCCAAATGTAGTTAAAGCAAACGTCCCATTTTCCCATCAATAGGCAGCCACAGGCCTGTCTAAGGTCCAGTATATTGAGAATACTGACCATTTGATAAGGTTTTATGTATTTCTTAGAAATTCACAAATTTCTAATCTTGAGCTTCAAAGTTTTTAACAAGTTTTAAAGTTTCAATGTGTAATCCAAGATATTCACTGGTCTTATCTTTTGTTATCTCAAAGTCAATCGATGGGCCCATCAAAATCTTTATCATCAATCAATTATCAACTATGTTTGATTGACTGGCTACCCTTCATCACACAAGAAGAATCCCCAACATGTACTGACTGTAATTACATGTTTTGATAAAAACCTACCATTGGTTTAGCGGGTTTGAATCCAGGAAAAGGGTCTACTGGGTAGTGATCTTTATAGAGTGTATCCCCTATCTGAGCCTCATTGGTGTTCTTCATACCAGCAATAATATAACCTACTTGACCGGCAAATCTGTAGGAACAGGAAAAGTATGCATAAATAATTAACAAAAAAAACAACTTATTCTTTGAATGACAGAGCAGCAAAAGAGTAGGATTTTTAAGGCTAACTGTATGCCCATTGTTTAGAAATAAATAAGACAAAGCGGACATAACAAAATTCTCGGTCAACTATCGGATAGAGGAATACATTTGCCAAATACATTTCAAAACCCCTATTTCATTAAAATTTAACAAAAATGTAGGAACGACATGGACCATATAAATTAGACAGCCAGTTGTTGTCTTCAAAATGACAGGAGATATTCTTTTTAAGGTATTCCCAAATGGTTGATACCTAGAAAACGTATAAATATAGTCTAATATTCACTGAACGATTTGTAACTTGATTCATTAAAAAATTTGTTGTACATATGGGGAAATTAGGATTCGAACATCTGACTTTCATTAAGAGTCAACTGTGATTCTCGAGTGACTTCACCAGGGGAATTCACCAAGCGACTGCCTATGTCACAGCTCAAATAAAATGTATGGAAAGTCGCAAGTTTGTAAGTGAATAAAACAAATTTGTCAGAAAAATACCAGATTTATTTTACAGATAGTTTGTAGTATTATATTTGTAATTCAGTCACTTTTAATCCGATATAAAACTCATTTGGGAATACCTTTAATGATTTCTGGCTAGCTTTTGATTACCCAATACCAACATTTATTAGCCAAAAATGCTCATCTTGTGAAGTCGCTAATACATGATGGTAGCTTCTAATCACTACATTTAGATTAAAATTAAATCATATTTTATTTTATTGAATTGTACTCACAGAACATCAGTAGGTGTCTCAGTAGGATATTTTAATCCCACTTCTTGTACCTCATATATTTTCTTACTGTGGGCAGACACAATTTTCTCTCCTAATCAACAAATTAGGTGTACAATTAAAACATAAATTTTTCCATCAAAAAGCTACTTATTCTCAATTATAATTCAACTGTGTACTAAGTTATTAGGAGTTCTTTTAATTTTAACTGCAGTTGTTCGTTATATCTCAGGCTTTAGCCATTTAACATGCTGCCCATAAAACATTGTTTTTGGAAAATAGAGGGTTTAAATTGAATATATAAAATTGAACTCTTTTTCTGGTTATACAGGGCAAACACCCTTTCTTATGTCAATGACTGTAAAAAGAAAGATTTGGATATATAAATAGAAGCTGAATATATAGTGTAAGTTATTCAAATTCAACTTTTAATTTACGCTTTTTTTAAAATTATATCTTGATGCATTTTATAATATTCCGGTGGAAGAACAGGTGGCACTAAATGTACCTTTCTTAATGAAGCCATCTTTAACAGCAATATCAGCTACTGCTCCTCTAAACTGATCATACCAGGAATCAAATAACAGAGCCTTTAGCGGTCCCTCTCGGTCCCCTACAGGACTGATCAAAAAGAGACCCATCAGTAATAAAGCTACAAACAAACATTTAGCAAACTTGCTAGATACTTCCACAAATCCTCTTTATCAAAGAAGTTTAAACTAAACATGCAAACAATCCCAATACCGGTACTAAAATCAAAGGCTGTGTTATCAGTTCCACTTAACGACTTAAGATAGCGAATTCATTTAGACTTTTGTTATCATGTCTGTTTATGCAGGTGTAAAAAATTTAGGGAAAATATTGACAAATATTTACTTTACAAAATAAAATAAAACTCACGGTGGGATTTTCTCTATTACTGCATCCAAAACATCCTGCACTCCAGTTCCATGTTTTGCCGATATCTGACCAAAGAAAATTGATGCAGACAGTTTTTTTTTATGCAAATCACAACAGGTCCATGTTCTTACTCAAGAATAATATGTACACATATAATGACAATGGAAAGAAACATAATAATCATAATTATGAATAGTTATCGGAAATTAAAACAAACTAAGGTTAGTCGAGGGCTTAGGCAGACACCCGTCCACCCTTCCAAGTGGACACCCTGAAGTGAGCAATTCTCTCATTTGGACACCCTGTTTTAAGAAACTAACATGCAGGAGATAGGAAAACTGTTCAAATTGGACACCCTGTTATTTAAAATGTGAAGCAAAATGACCATTTTGGACACCATACTTTTGATTTCTGGCTAAGCCCCTGATGTTGATACATAGATATATAATCTCAATTTATTCCGAAATCTAAATGGAACTCAAAGAAGGCAGTTTATATGGATTTGAAAATCTAGCAGGCAAAGAACTTGTAAAAAAGCACAGGATTTTTATTTTTAATATAGAGAAAGATAATTGTGGTATAACAACCGCAAATTTTCCTCCATTTTGAACTTTTCTCTGTGGAAAGCACTGATATAGGGACACTAAAATAGCTTCTTTTTTATTATACACTATTCATAACTGCATGAACTGTATAATTTTAATGCAATAACACCCAAACTAACGGTAGATTTAACAGAGTATTTACGAACCTCATGTGTTCAAAATATTCAATCAAACTGTTTGATTGTATGTGTACTGTACCTTGAGAACATTGTCTGGTTGAATATCAAATACATTTTCCAATTGTTTTATAACAACCTCCGGTTTTGCTAATTTTAGATCGATTTTGTTCAAGACTGGTATTATCTCTAAATCTTGCTCAAATGCCAGGAAGAAATTAGCCACAGTCTGAGCTTGTACGCCCTGAAATGAAAAAAAACCCCCAAAACAGGATTGGTTGTTTGTTTATTTATTTGATATACATGCACATGTACCATCAACATCACTGTCCACATTGTTTTAAATATGTCATAATTAACCTTCAGACAGGTCTGAAGTTATTGCCAAGTTATTGAAAAAATACTGCTCTTACATTTTATTTCATTCTGTATAAAAAAAATCAAAGAAAGTCAAGCAAAAATAATAAATTGTCGAAAACCGGTGCTGTTCGGAAAATGGAGATGGCATGACAAGTGAAATACTCTTGAGTATGATGTTAACCCCCAATGAAATAAACAAACCATCAGCGCATATATATAATAGAGTTAGTTTTAGTTGAAAAATCTTGCTGAACCTTTGGGTATTCAATTGATTTTTAAGGTAGAGCTTTAATTTAAAGTTGAATATTAAAAATTAATGCAAACTCATACTAATGGTTAAGTTAGTACAACATGTTGGTCTTGTAATAAAATGTTATATCTCTGCAGTTCATTGGGTTTTAAATGAACCACAAGTTCACCTTCCAATTTAACTATAGTAACCACAAATTCATTATCTTTATATTCCATTTGACACAATCCTTACAGTTCAAGCCTTTCTCATGAATGCAATTTTTGTTAACAAAGAATAAGCACATACCTGATTGGCGTCTATAAGAAGAATAACACCCTGGCAAGCTGACAGTGAACGTGATACTTCATAATTAAAATCAACATGACCCTGTAAAAAATGTAATTTATAAATATTATAAACCTAAAAAGAAGAGATTTAAACTTGAATCTAGTTTGGAGCTGTTGTAGAATTGGTCCGTCACTCTAAAAACAATATTTGAGTGTAAAAGATTGAGGAATAAAACAGAACTAAAAGTAAAAAATACTGTCAGTAAATGGGTAACTAACCCTAAGTCTGATCCCCCGAATCAATAAAAAAGAATGAATTTAGAAAAATAGGTTATAAATTATACTAGAACACATACACATAGCGTCAAACCCTGAAAGAACATGGCGGCTGAGTTCTTTTTGACTGTTGTGTAGACCAATAAATTGCTTTGATTCGGGCGTTTTGGTCATATATCTTGACCTTAAGTATGTGGGCACTAGGAAGCAAATTGAAGAAGGTAAAAGGACAGTGATTAAGACATCAAAACGAAGAGTCCGCGTTGATGTTTTAACACTAAACGCGTTATAAAGGTCCCAATTCTCGTCACTTTTTATAAACCCTGAGCTTAACAATGCCGGTAATAGGACATATATATCAATATAACGAGGTCGGTGAAGACTGGACATCATATGTTGAGAGACTTTAACAGTATTTTTTGGCAAATTACATTATTCAAGAAAGGCAGGCACCAGCTATTATAAGTTTAATGGGTTCAAAAACATACAAGGTATTAAAACAATCAGCAGCACCAAGAAAACCGTCTCAGCTCACATTTGATGAAATCGTGTCAACACTAGAAGAACATTTGTCCCCTATGCCTTTAGTTATTTCTGAACGTTTCGGTTTCTATAAACGCGACCAACGTGAAAACGAGTCATAGCCACTTACATAGTTGAATTAAAGGGTTTAACAGAACACTGCAATTTTGGCGCTTTCCCACAGAAGCTCTACGCGATAAGCTAGTGTCTGCTCTCCTATCTGATATTATACAGAAAGCCCTATTAACTGAAAAGAACCTCACATATGAAAAGGCTGTAGAAATTTCACTTTCCATGGAATGGGCAGCTCAAGATACTGTGCAATTAAAAGACAAAGAATTATGTGATGTGAACAAATTTACAGGACCTAAGCGAAGACAACAGAGGCAATTACGTAAAAAATGTACCTGTTGTGGGGAAGTTCACATTCAAGAGAAGATGGTTGGTACAAAATGAACCGTGTAACACTTGTGGCATGAAAGGACATCTGAAAAGAGCATGTCTTAACAAGCAGTCCTTTAATTCCAAACAAGACGTACCATCATTCAAACACCATAAAGCGAAGAGAAGAAATTTCATTTTGTAGAAGATCAAAGTGACAGAGAAAACAGTGATCAATCTGACAATCACAATAAATTAGTATGGGTCAACACATTTTTAATGGTAAGAAAGCCAAACGCCAGTAATAACAATAACAACAATGTAAATGATAAAAAGAATAAAAGTAACAAAGATAAGCCAAACGTAGCAAACACATAAAAAATAATCAATTAGTAAGTAATGCTACTTGTAACAGAAGTATGTGTGACATTAAGGTGTTGGCTGAAAATGAAAAGGAAACTTATGTAAATTTAAGGGAAAGAAATGATCTAATGATATCAACAAAGTTGATAATATTATTTGGATAAATATAAAGGTTGAAAACAAAGATATCCAAGTGGAGCTTAACACTGGCTGTGCTGTAAGTAATATGCCACTTACAATGTTTAAGAGTAAATTTAGCCATAATCCTATATCCAAATGTAACGTCACGTTACGTAAATATGGCCTACACTGGTGAACTCATACAACCAATAGGAAAGGCTGATGTAAATGTGGATTATGAAGGTCAATGTAAAATATTATCATTGTACGTGGCAAAGGCTAATATACATACACACGCTCTGTTAGGCAGATCGTGGATACAACATATCCAACTAAATTGGCCAGAAATTAAGAACACCTTCAAAGCTGACCATGACATAAAGATAGAACTGGGCACTGTTTAGGCAAACACAAAGAAATGTTCACAAATGACATAAGACCGGTAAAAGATAGAGAGGTAAAGCTAACATTGGAAGAGGGCGCTCAGCCTAAATTCACCAAAGCTAGGTTAGTACCTTATGCAATACAATACAAAGTTAACAGCCTGGAAGCTCGGGGTATCATTACAAAAGTAGAAACTCTGATTCGGCTATTGCAATTGTTCCCGTCTTAAAGCGCGGCCATAGTGTAAGAGTATGTGCGGATTTTAAATCTACCATCAATCCAGCAATATTTGTAAACAAATATCCATTACCTAGGATTGAAGACATGTATGCCAAACTTGTACGGGGTAAAAAGTTCACAAAACTGGACATGGCTCACGCCTACCAACAAATAGTTGTGGAAAAAGATTCCTGTCCATACTTGGATAGACTTAACAAAAAAAGGAATCAAACTAAAAAAATCAACATGTGCCTTCCTACAAAATAGCATAGAGTATCTAGGACATGTGATAGACAAGATAGGTCTACACACATCCCCGGACAAAGTGAAGGCTATTGCAAACACCTACAGATTTAACACGGTTAAGATCGTTCCTGGGTTTGGTGAATTACTATTCTAGGTTTTTGCCAAATTACAGTCCTTCAGCCATTGTATGAATTACACAAGAAAGATAAAAAGTTGCCAGTGCATTTGTAAAAGCAAAATCAATGATCGTGTCAGCCGACATCATGGTACACTTTGACAACAATTTGCCTGTACGCCTGGCATGTGACGCATCATGATATGGTAACGGGTCAGTCATATCCCACAACGTGCCTAACGGCGACCTATTGCATTTGGTTCAAGGTCACTTTCAAAAGCAGAAAGCAACTATGCTCAAATTGAACGTGACGCATTGAGTATTATATACGGCTTGGAGAAATTTTGTAGTTATCTCTTTGGACGTCAGTTTACCCTAATCACCGACCACAAACCATTGGTTACTATTTTAGCACCTAAGAGTAGCATACCACCGCTAGCAGCACAGATAATACAATGTTGCATGGGCTTTGATTTAAGCTAACTATGACTACTCAATTGAATACAGAAATACAAAAGCTCACTGTAATGCAGATGTAATATCTCGCCTACCACTAAACGTACACGTGCCGGAACCAAAACAGGAAGCAGCCGTATTCTCACTGACTAACATAGAGACGCTACCAGTTACATGTGGCATCTGACCACCATTAATTTGCCATAAGCCGTAATGTTAACGTTTGGCCCCACAGCTCCCTCCCAAACTTTCGTTGAGCGAA
>JARFOD010037775.1:0-10363 GCA_031763545.1 Mopalia muscosa | reverse complement strand
CTCAAGGTCCTCAATGACGTCATATAGCTCGGCATTGAAACGAAATTCATCTCGATTCCCGGGGTATGTGAGGTCCACACGGTCAAATTTACGTTTTCTCGGTGGTAAGTTAACGAGGTCGTCTCGGAGAAAACTAAGTTTTTCATCAACATATCCGCAAAACCGTGCGAACAATTCGGCTGAGGTGGTATTGTTAGTCTCAGTCCGGACTGAAGAGGATCCGGAATACTGAAATCCATATGGAGGAATTAACCCAACAGAAAGAAAAAACGCACAGTGTAAAGCCTGATCGTCGATGAACTTCAACTTCAAGGTGCCTCTTTTATACTCTACTCTCAACCCAAACAGCCCTTCATGCCAGCCGATTCGTTCAGTGTCGGCTCGCACCGATAACAAATATATTTACCGACCGGGTTTTCGAACAATGACGTTAATCCCACCTGTTAAATTAACTAATTAACGCCTATACTTACTCGAATGCAAGTGCAATACAGATGTTTGTCTATGGAAATATGAATCAATCAGTTTTTCCGTTTAATAGTAAATTGTTCCCATTACTGTGGAATTAATTATAGAACATTTGGAAGTTAAAAAAATATATTTATATATATATATTGGTTAATTCTTACCAAATGAATACTATGCATATATACATAACCACATGTGGCAAAACTTTTATGTTGCACATGTTGAAAGTCCCAATCCACGGGTAATATGAAATTTGACGTCAGTTGACAGTTCAATTGATCTAGGATAACTTGTTGAATTTTCTCATCACAGGATATATTTGGTTGCACAAAAACAGTGGGATATTCGCTTCAAAGAAAATGATCATTCATACAGTTGATGGACGCAATTACAAATGAGATGCTTGTGTACTTCTTTGTATTCTCAATGATTCTTCTCACAAAAACTATTAACTGGAAAGTAGATGTATCAATCTCTTCGTGTATTTTCTAGTAAATATTAAGAAAAAAAGTTTGGATTGGGACTAATGGCAGTTTAGCAACTGAAGTGGAAAAAAACTGAAGCACCTTTTTGTAGTAAAATCGACTATCGAACAACAGTGAAAAACGCAAATAGTCTCGTTTCTCTGGCAGGAGGAATTGGGTGGGATTCATTTGCCGATAGTTTTTCTAAGTCATTCCTGTTTCTATTTGAATACATGTGTAATGGACTGTCGCGGAAACACGCTAAGTTACATGTACTTTTCCAGGAGACTTGTTGTAGGATAATCTTGTTAGACAACAGACGACCAGAAAAGGATTATAGTGGTTTCCGGGAAGATTAAATTATAAATGCATCCACACGTGTTTAATCCTGTTTTAAGCTCACGGGAATAGATGCCGATCACATTAATAATGAAGGTTATTTTGGAGGCCAAACTATTCCAACCCGCAGCACCCAGAGGTTTACATGGACACATACAACATCATAAAACGGCATGTTGAGAAGTGTGTTAGAAATTAAAATATGCCAAGGTGAATACCATTTAAAAAACCATAAAGTTCCACTGAAGAGTTTAACATAATACACCTGTAGTGTAATTCCGCAAAATGATAACTTTATTTTCACGGAATATTTAAGCATTTATAATGCCATCAACAGATAATGGTGGCATAAAGGCATTTCAAATTTTACTTGAAGGAAAACATCCTTGATTCACCTTGGTAAACACATCTGGAGTTCACAAAATTAGCTGAGAGTAGCATATAAGCTTTACATCAGCATCTAAAAACTTCCAAATAACATTTCACTCGACATTATTCACTAATCAAAGCCGACGTCATTGCGAAAATATTATGTACTGAGGAGAAATGTTATTTAGACAAGTGTATTTCTTGTTAATACGGGTCGTCAAACCCTAATCAGACATTCAAATTCATTTCAAACCCTAACATTCCAACTAAAAAAACAATCTACCTTTTCAGAAGAAAAAAGAGAGAAAAAAAAACAAAAAACAACTACCTATTTAAGGAAAATCCTTCTTTTTAACACTAAAAAAGGTTTTCACGCAATAGAGATAATAAACTCAATGCAAATTTCATTGACTTACCATTCGGAACTTGGTTCGATTCACGTTCCAATGTTTTTTGTACACATTGCGGTTTTACTTGATTATATGTGTGATGGATATCGACAGATACAAACAAAGTTACATGACCTTTTCCACTAAGTTTCGATTATCTCGTTCGACCGTCAGACGACGCGAAAAACAACAGGCTTCAATCCGATAACAGCATTAGTAATCGAATCCAGACGATGTTTGTGCCAGATCGGATAATCAGACACCCAAGCTACAGTTCACAAAGGTTTGGCGGACTATAACATCCATTACGGCAACAGTGGGATTCACTTGAAGCCAAGGCAATTGAACAAGAGCTCCCGTTTGCGCACGATCTTCTTGATCCCCCGGTGCTCTTAGAACCACTGAGTCAACATAAATTATTTCTCTTTGAACTACATTCTGTTTTGCCTTGTGCTCTCTAGATATTGTTTGTCGCCATTGATACAAGAGTGGTTTACTAGAGTGGTTTAATTCACTCATTGCAAAGGAAAACTTCCGTATGAGACGAAAGTCGTCCTCGATGGAGTCTTATATATGTCGTGACTTATGCTTGCTCTAACATAATGGCATGGTGTCTTCATAAAACTTTAGGTTAAACTGATCCTGGATCAACATGCTGTTATAAGTATTACACAAAAAACTATGATGCATTAAACTGTATCAAGACATAATACTTTAACGTGGATATGTTAACAGGCAATTTATCTTGATACCTTGAAAAAACATCACTTAATGGTTATAATTTCCATCTGGTGATTTTTCTTTTTTTATATCACACTGGGCATAATTTCCTCATAATCCTGTGAATACATGTATCACAATATGCGACACGGACTTGGATACTGAAAGTGTTTTTCGGGACATATTCATACTTTGGTAACAGATAAATGCAACATTTAGACTATAATCAAAATATTGCTTGTGTGTTATTTGACAATTTAAAAACATGGTTTAACAACAATATATCTCTATATAAATGGATGGGTAAATTAGGACGAAGTCGATAAAGAATTTGTTGACACTCTGCTTACTTATTTCGAATTGTATTAAACATGAGTAGGCCTATATAATTTGTACTGTTAACCCAAGAGCTTTGCGACAGCGCAAACATTTATATGGATGCCAGATATCTTATCGATACTGTCTCTAAGAGGATAACCGTCAGATTAGGCGTTTATCAATAAATAATCGTACAAAGTGGTGTCTACAAAACATCAAAAGTTTAGCGGGATTGTTTTGTCAGCACTATGCTCCAGACGAACGGTCATATAAAAAAGGCGCGTTAGGTGAAAAGCCACACGAAAGCGATGATTAAAAAAAATATATATATCGTTTCTTGTGTTCAATGGCCACGGATGATTATGTTTCTGAATGCTTCCGAAAGGGAACGACATGGCCAGCTACACTGGAAAAAAAAACCCACACGTGTTTCTGCGGAATTTTGTGCCAAGATATAAAATATTCAAAAATTTTAAAGAATGCAAAGAGAATTAGGGAAAATACTGGGGTGGTGATGGGTAGTTAAAGCTGCATCCTGGGAATAATGTGCATTTTCCATTTCTCTCTACATGAGTTACAATGTGCTTGTGAAACTCGATTCTATTTAGGTGAATCGAAGTCAGAAGTCACACGACACTAGAACGTCAGACAGAGCATTTTGTCACGTCTATGGAACAGGTTTCAGCTTTTACAATCTGTAGAAGACCTTGCCCCGAATTGGTAGACCTCACATAACTGCAACACGAGACTCGCTGCACCCGGGTCCAGCACTTGCGTCACCGAACTACAAGAGCAACGAACACAGCTGGACAAGTACATCATTGAAACGGGTTTCTGCAATAAACATTTGGAACCGACATCGAGAAGCTGGTTTACCGGCTGGTACATACGTTGGTCCTGTTCTGCAACACCAACGTTGACGTGTACACTGGAACTTAAGAAATGGGCGGCGAGTATGGTTCAGCAACGAGTCGCGTACCATTTACAGAGAAAAATTTGGCCAACAACTGCGTCACCAAAGTTGACAGATTCGTTAGACGAAGTGTCGTGATTTTGGTCATTTTAGAAGCCATCTCCTACACAGGCAGAAATGAATTGGTGATTGCACAAACAAACCTGACAGCTGTACGCTTTCCAGATGAAATTCTGTGCACTCATATGCTTCCCATTATGGGTCGACAGAGATAACTCCTTCAGCAGGACAATGCGGTGTCGCATGCGGCACATTTAACATAGAGAATGAGAATATTATTGTGTTGCCATGACCATCAAGCTCGCCAGTTCTCGTTCTTTGGGACGAACTGGACAGAAGTATCAGGCCTAGCTTGGCGCTTCTGCAAATCTCCCTTGCACAGTAGGAAGAATGGGTTAAAATTCTACTTGCTCATATTCAAAGACTTAATGAGTCTATGTTAAGGAGGTGTCGCGCAGTGATTGCAGCTTATGGTGGCCACAAAATGTACTGACTAGCTGTTTCATGCGTTCATGGAACTTTACCACATACTTGCACCAACTTTCATTATGCAACATCCAAACATTACTGAATTATCCGGCTTTGTATTAAGGAGACAGTTCTATTAATATTCCCCCTCTGCGTTTCTTTTTTGAGCGAGTATATTAAAGGTTGTCAAAGAATCCTCAGCGAGTGGAACATTTGATGTTTAATAATTCTATTTATCCTTATTATGAACTATGATAAAACATCAGAAATATATTTTTCTCGGGTACAGGTGATACTCAAATAAGATATAACATGAAATTTCTAGCATGAAATCTAAGTAAAGCAATTTCCACCTCTTTTAGTTACTGGCCATATATGTATGGCAAAACAAAATTCTTCACTATTCATTCAAACATTGAAAACCTGATAAAACAAGCTGATGTCACCTGATGTGGAATATACAACCCACTAAATATACCTCGATGCATTCAATAAACGTTTATTTTCCACATCTAGTATGCGCCAAAAATAAAAATTGTGGTATATTATTCATATTTAATGTTTAAAAATGCAGATCATATTACAGTGATTGATTGTTTATTCACCAAATTTAACAATATGAATAAGAAAATTAATAAATAAACTCTCCCAAAAAAAGAATCGCAACATTACAACAAAATTTAAAAGATAAATTGCAGGGCCTGCTGGTGTTAAACGGCCCACGCGCTCCCCCACGGCGGGGGGGGGGGGGGGGGGGAGATAATGGTAGACTGCTGAGACGTTGAAACAGAGGATGAGTATGGTATTTGCGTTTAGACAATGTAATGACTCTAAGAGCTCTTCTCTGGATAAGGAAGAGAGGCTCGGTATGGGTTTGGTAGATGTTACCCCAGAGGGTGTTTCCATAACTGAAGTAAGGACAAATGAAAGAGTATGATTACTAATATTGTTTTTAATGTGATTGAGAAGACCCACGTTTCTTGACACCTTTGAGCGCAGGTAGTTTATGTGGTCAGTCCAATTAATTTTTTCGTTTAGATATATGCCTGGAAATTAATAGCTATGCACATTTTCAATTTTGACGCCACATAAAGTAAGGCTAAGTACAGGATTTAATTTTCATTTAAAACAAGGAGGGATGAGAATATATTTAGTTTTGTTTGTATTAAGAGATAAACGATAGGAGTGTATAACTGTTCAAGTTAGACAGACAAAGTATTAATTGTATTATGTGGATCGGAAGAAGAATAATTATCACTTGTGTCATCTGCAAAGAGTCAAATTTAAATATGTCATTTATACAGATAGTATATAATAATGGCCCTAGAATGGATTCCTGATAAACGCCATGTTCAATAAATTCCCGTGGAGATTGTGTGTTCTTAAATGAAACATATTTAATAAGATATAACTTTGTAACCAATTATTCGTTGTACCGTAGAAACCAGAATGGTATAGTTTTTGTAAGAGTATATTGTGGTTTATTGTATCGAACGATTTTAATAAGTCCAGAAATTTCACAGCGCTAAACAAACTATTTTATTTGGTGAAGGCGAAGTTATCATAGAGCGAACAAGTAGCAAGAGAACTGGAATACTTTGCTCGAAATCCGTACTAGTTATTTGTTATTATATCACAAAATTCTAATTAATTGGTAACAGATAAACTTCCTAACTTTTTCAATATTTTGCTAAAGACAATAAACGGAAAAGGGGGAAAACTTTGTTATTGCTGCCTGCTTTCAATATTGGTGCCACATTAGCGACTTTCAAGCAATCTGGTAAAACACTGGTAGAAAAAGAGAGATTAATAATATGCGTTAAAGGACCAGATATTTGTTTCGAGGCGAAATGAATGATTTACATCCGCACATCATCATATCCAGAAGCTGCAGAGGATTTCGAGCTATCAAAAACTGATTAAGTGTCATTTTTTCGAAATAATTGTGAAATTATAGTTTGTAAGTAGTGAGTTTCCAAGGTAGTCAGAATAACTGTTTCAAGGCACGGGAATATTTTTTTAATCTAATATAGAGGTGAAGCAATGAGTAAAGTTGTCAGCAATTTGTTGTATATTCGGTATGTAAATTTATCTGGTTGGTTAGTCTGCACTATTGTATCGGTTTTCATTATAAAGAAAATGACTACGGATAATTAAATAATGTTTCAAAATATCAAGCAAATGACTAAAGATTCTCTTTTGAACACTCTGTACATAGCATATAATAATGATATGTAACAAGCATCGATATATGTAGCATACATTTTAGAATAGATAGGTAACATCTACAACTCCTGGTATTAAAATTGCACCTGCCTTCTGGTGCAATCAGATTACCACTATAATCCAAACAATAAAAAAGATGTTCGGTAATTTCTGGATAAAAATAAGATTCATTTTTATGTCAATCTCAGGTAGAGACAGATATACAACCTGTCGCTGGATGGCATAATCACGAACAGCCGTAGCTCAGTCTGGTAAAGCGTTTGCTCAGCTGACCAGAGTCCTGTTGTTGAAAATATAAATTCATCAAATATCTAAAGTGCAACAACGCAGAAGGCATTTAAACAGAAGTCCCATACAACTCAAAGCCAACGTTAGTGAGTTAATTTCATGTTCTACAATGTTAAAGCAAACAGAAATAAATGAGTGCTAATATTAAACATTAAAACGTATTAAAATGGGGAATATAATGGCTCATCAGAATTTTTTAATATTGGTTACTGTTGAGCGATAAAAAATGAAAAACAAACTCACACACAAGCTCACACACAAACACGTTCGTCCCATAACGATGTAGCGAATACAATTTTATTGGGATGCTTCGATTAATGGAGATGAATATAGTACATGTATTTACTCCGATATCAAACATTCATGTATTCGTTTTAAGCAATATGTGGGAAAACTGTGGTGTTGTTGAATGGACTTGAAAAATCCCAGTCCACGGGTAATTTGAAAGTTGACGTGAGTTGACAGTTCAATTGATCTAGGACAACTCGTTAAAATTTCTAACCAGAGGAGATATTTGGTTGCATCAATATAATGAGATATTAGCTGCAAAGAAAACGATGATTCATACAGTTGATCGACGTAATTACGAAAGAGATGCGTGTGAACTTTTTGCTTTGTATTCTCAATCATTCTTCTCACAAAAACTATCAACTACAATGTAGATGCCTCAATCTCTTCGTTTATTGTCTAGTAAATATTCAGAGAAGAGCTGAGATTGGACTGATTACAATTTAGCTTCCTAGGTGGAAAAAAAAAGCCCACATTTTTTTGTCGTAAAATTAACTGTCGAACAACAGTGAAAAACTCATATAGTCTGATTTCTCTGGCAGGCGGAATTCAGTGGGATTCATTTGCCGGTAGTTTTTTTTATGTCAATCCCGTTTCTATTTGATTATGTGTGTAATGGAATTTGGCGGAAACACGCTAGGTTACATGACCTTTTCCAGGAGACTTGTTATAGGATAATCTCGTTAGACAACAGAGGAATAGAAAAGGACTATATCGGTTTATCCAAGGATTAAATTATAAATACATCCATTCGTGTTTAATCCTGTTTTGAGCTCACTGGAATTGATACTGTATATCGTTATTAATGTGGGTTGTTTTGGAGCCTTTTTTACGAAGACCAAAAAGCTTCATATTTAAAACTCAAGATGTTCACTACATTCCAATATAACATTGGAACCTAACAAAATGTATTCAGTTTATGGTAAAGTTTTACACCATACTTTAAATTATGTCCTTAAATAAGGCGACGATCCGTCCAAATTGATAACAGAAAAACCCCTGTCGATGTCACTGACATGGACAACAAATGACAATTACAAGAATTGACAATTACAAGACAAAACAATAGCATGATATTCGGTTGAATTATCGTGTTATACAATATCTCTGAGAGTACCAGTGCAGCACGAAACTCCCTCTAACCGTACACTATAGCCGGAACCTGTACCACGTGTGTTTGTATTGAAGTCTGCACTCTTGGTACAGCCTGCGTCCGTGCCTCAGTGGTAGCGAGTGAGCTTCCTGAACGGAACATGCTTCGATATACCGTTCACGGGTTCGAGTCCTCCTTTCGACCATCAGGTATATGAGCGAGCCACATGTTGTGGCTCCGGCAATCGCGGGGTAGTTTTAACCAGGTTTCCTCCCGGTTTTCCACCGTAATATGGCTGTGTGAAGTGGACAATCCGTCGCCATATAAGTGAAATACCCTTGAGTGAAATTCCCTTGAGTACGACGTTAAACACCAATCAAACAAACAAATAAAACTCTTGGTACATTCTGATACCTGGTCCTATATTATAGGTTTTTTTAACTTGGTTTCATACAGATTATCCACCATAGGTAGGTAATTTAAAATGATATCTTAATAACAAAAAAGATTTGTGGTTTATTATACTATATTATTAATAATAAACCACAAAGCCTTGTGTTATAAAACTGTTTACATAATCATAATCAAATTGTAAAGGTAGAAGATTCCAATTTGTATTCACTCATACCTACTTGGTTTCCAAATAAAGTTTACGCCTGATTGAAAACAACTAAAACATAATGAAACATAAACGATCCGACAAACTCACCCATAACAAAATTTACACTTCAGGTAATATTATCGCTGCTTGAATAACCTTTCGGATATGTAGTTTTAACAAAAGCAGACAAGACATACAAGTGAATCAATATCTGCTACAGGCAAAGTTAAAGTAAACTTCCCTTAAATCCTGGGGAAGGAAGTCGATAGCGTCTGTGTTTTTCCTGTCTTATTTTGTGTTTATATATTATGCGGAGCTTAATGGTATTCACTTAAATACGGTGGAAAACTCATAGAAAGCCTCTTAGAAGGACTCTGCAACTGACTCACTCGTATGCCTCATATTCGACAGACTGACTCGACAACCAAATATGCTGAAACATTTCTTATTGCGCCACATCTCTGACGCCATAGCTTTATTCGTCGCTGGGTTGTTATAATATCCATTGTCAAACACAATATCGAACTAAAGACCAGGCTAAATATAAGCTCAGACATTAAATCTCAAACTTAGACTAATCTTGAAATATGGCAATGGAAATGGTATTATAAACAAACTATAGTGTAAAAGAAATGTGAAAAAATTAATCAGATGGAGAAGTGTTGTGAAAAGTTAAATACGCCAAGGTTAATACGCTTTAATAGTGTGATCTGAAATAATAGACTTATGGCTCACATATTTATCTCTACAATAATTTATATTCTACCTTCGACAAAATACATCTGTATTATCAGCTCATTATATGGGCGCTAGACAGAAAGCGGGAAATACATCAGTTGATCGAAATCAAATCCCTTGATGATTAGGTTTATCAAGCCGATTGTTTTCTTGTGTTCCTGATAACAAACAATTATGATCCCGAGAACCGCTTCGTCGCCTTGAAAGGGATGGAGATAGAAATCGACCTCTACGGTGGACATCGAACCCCCAACCTCGCCTGTTTTAAATTCGATTACCATAAAGCGTTTGAGTATTTGTTATTGTTTTTTATTTTTTGATGTGGGAGGTTCATGTGGCTAGATGTTGAACAAACTCGACGATTTGATTATTTAAAAAAAAAAAACGGGTAAATACTGTTCAATGTATGCGAATCATTGTGTGGCGCTCATCTAGGTAGAACTGATAAATGCACAGTTCAACTGAACCCAACACTGGCCTTTGCAAACTTTTTTTTTTACATAATATGTACAATCCTTCAAACTATTTTTATTTTAAAGGTTTTTGTAATCAAAATTTAATGAGTTTTAACAGAAACCTGTTATATTGTCTAACATGTAAATTATTTCCATAATGGGAACT
>JARFOD010037764.1:0-10363 GCA_031763545.1 Mopalia muscosa | reverse complement strand
AAAAGACTTACCCTTTACCCTGTAGAGCACCAGGGCAACAGAAAGGAGAGACAGGCCCCTTACCCTGAGGGACATCAGAGCACTAGAAAGGACAGACACATCCCTTACCTTGTAGAGCACCAGGGCAACAGAAAGGACAGACATACCCCTTACCCTGTAGAGCTTGAGGTAACCAGTAAGGAAAGACATACCCCTTACCTTGTAGAACACCAGGGCAACAGGAAGAACAGACAAACCACTTACCTTGTAGAGCACCAGGGCAACAGGAAGGAGAGACATACCCCTTACCCTGTAGAGCACCAGGGCAACAGGAAGGAGAGACATACCCCTTACCCTGTAGAGCACTAGTCCAGGGCAACAGGAAAGAAAGCCAAACCCATTACCTTGTAGCGCATCATGAAGGACAGACATACCCCTAACCCTATAGAGCACCAGTCCAGGGCAACCGAAAGGACAGACAAACCCTACCCTGTAGAGCTTCAGGGCAACAGGAAGGACAGACATACCCATTACCCTGTAGAGCATCAGGGCAACAGAAAGGACAGACACACCCCTCACCCTATAGAGCTTCAAGGCAACAGGAAGGACAGACAAACCCCTTACCCTATAAAGCTTCAGGGCAACAGGAAGGACAGACAAACCCCTTACCCTATAGAGCTTCAGGGCAACAGGAAGGACAGACATACCCATTACCTTGTAGAGCAATAGGAAGGACTTGATCACGTGAACGGTACATCAAAGCAGGTTCAGTTAAGTAAGTGCACACTAAGCCACGCCTGCGGGCCCACTCTGATTATTAACAATATCAATCCCTGTATGTGCTGTACAACAACTTTATTTTTATTTCTATTTATTTTACAGGAAGTAGTTTTATATTAACACTTTGAACATTCATTATTTCACCCTTCTATGAAAAAGAATCAATTTAATACCATGTGAGTTCTCCATGGGATAAAACAAATTATCCTGACTTTTCCTACCCACAAACAATTTGTACTATTTTATAATTTATAAGATGGATAAATTCAATTCAATTCAATAATCACAATTTCCTAGCAGACATTGCATCTTCAGTACTATGCTGAAAGTCTTCCTTAATCTTTAAAAATATGTAAATTTACACAATTTGTTAGTTATTAAATAAAAATTTAATTCATTCATGTTTGAATCTCAATAAACCCCCAAACTTAATGTTAACATTAAAAAGCCAGGTTATACCAAACAGGGAATTTCCTAGAATAGTTTCAGGGCTCCTATCCAAAGTTTTTTTACCTTCATTCAGCTGGGTTTTCACACAGATATTATGCAGAAAGCTAAACACACTTCTATTAGTTTAGGTGCCTATGCATTTTCCATTGCCAAATTAACTCTAGACGCTCCTCTTCAAAATTACTTAGAATTTTCCACCTGCTGATTTTATCATATCAGATAGCAGGATATTTTGTTTATATTGGTTACAGATACCCATATTAAGAGCAATATACAGCCCCATTACTCAGAAATGTTTAAACTAAAGTCCTACCTAAGTGACTAACAAAATAAAATGTTCATTTTAATATAAAAATCTTCGATATTTATCTTCTTATGCCTGATCTATTAAATAGTTGCTTTGTTTGTTTGATTGATTGGTGTTTAACGTCGTACTCAAAGGTATTTCACTTATATGAAGATGGGCAGAAATACAGAACATCACAAACAAATCTGCTTCCCGTTACCCTTTAGCTCTGTGAACACCATGGCAACAGAAACCAACCTTTTTTCTCGCCTCTTACAATCGACCGAGGAAGCCGAGGGAGTATTCTGCAGGGCCGTTGCCAACCCGCTCCCTGATGGGGCTTAAATATTTGCAGACACAGACATAAAAATGGGATAGTGAGTAACAACTTGGATTATTGTTCAATTATATTTATCAAAATATCAACATAAATCAAATTTCTCAGAATAACTGGTTGTAGCAATAACCTAAATTACCTCAAATTCGTCCATAAAATTACTGTTTTGGAAGCTACTTAAAAGATTTGGAAATTGTGTCTTAGAAGCAGAAGATTATTTTTTCTGTTAGTAAACATCAGCATTTGTTAGAAAACATACATTTGTTAAATAACATGTTATAATATTGTCACAACCACAAAACTTTGTCTTGGACTAAATTTGACGTTATTTAAGGTACTATAATATGCTAACTAACAGTTTTATCATATGTATTTATACAATATAAATACTATTTCTTTTAAAAAAAAACAAGAAAAATATTTAATAAATAATACAAAATATTTATTATTAATTGCTACCACATTCGCCAAAAATATTGTCCTAACATTTTTAGATATTTTACAAATTTATCACATCAAAAATATTTGTTTGGATTCCATACATATTTCTTTTTCTTTGGTTTTATTTTCTTTTTGTCGTCGTTGTATTTGGGAATGTGTATGGGTTGCCATGGTAATGGGTTGTAAAATGATGGAGCTGGGTACACCTGGCAATTTCCACCTGCACCTGAAAAAAAAGCGGAAAACGATTATAAGAATGTGATTAACAAAGAAATAAAGATATCCCATCATGCTACTGATTAGTTGGAAAAGCGAAAACCATTCATTCCACTGAAGAGTTTAAGATAAAACACATGTTTAGTGTAATTTTGAGTAAACATGAAGTTATTGTTTTTCAAAATTACACTACTTGTTTATTAGTTGGAGCAGCCTTTTGTATGATATGTACATGTATAAAAATGCAATTATTGTAAAATTACTGTGGCTTTTTACTGATAAACTTTCTGGTTTTGCTTTTACGAGATACAGAAGTTTATTCCACTCTATAATAGATTATCATTCATACAACTGGCTATCCAATTTCCTGCATGTTAAAATGTCTTAAAACATGGTGTCCAAATGAGGCAATTGTTCACTTCAGGGTGTCCATTTGGACAGGTGGACAGGTGTCTGCCTAAGCTCTTGATAATATGCTATAATATCTCTAAAACTGACAATTAATAGCTGTTTAAGTACAGGAAAGATGGCCTTTGTATTTGATAAAATTTTTGAAAACATTGGCTTCAAGGTTTGATAATTGTTTTGGCTTGATATACATTTTTCAATACTCAAAATACTCAAGAGTAATGATTTGCCACTAAGTCAGTATTTTGCTTCTGTGGGTCACATTTAGGGGACCCACACATCTGACCCTTGTACACAAATGCATTTCCAATACATTATGAACTATGAGGACATATTACATGTACAAGGTGTCAGCAACAGACATAAATAAAAATATGTGACCCACACTTCGGAGCCTCATACCAAAATAAAATACACACTTTATAATAAACATTATGTCGGCCACACACTTGAACTATTTATTATTAACACTTAGTATTTAACCCTCTTGAGCCTCTGCTTTGCTGCACAAGGTCAATGGAGTGGGTCAACTCCTTGAGACTGACAATAAGGGTATCAATGGCACATTCACACCCAATGCCTACCCTGAGCTGAGCCATGAATCTCGTAACCAAGGTAAACAGTCGTGTAAACTACCATTGATTACAAGTGACAACTCAGGTGCGCTAGTCAAAGGGCCTTAACTAAAACTCGTCTGAGCAGGTACATGTATGTGTAATACCTGTACTAACAGAATAGGGAACATCAGCTTAACACCTGGATTTAGGATACAAACATTGAACAGGTAACTAGATTAAGTTTTCCTAATCTTTCCCCATTAATATGATTTCTATCGACATACGGCTTGGCCTTAGAACAAATACTGCAAACATGTACCTGTTTGAATAAGTGAAAGTTCGTTAGCAGTTTCAGAGTTTACACCTCATGATTATATGAGTATGCACCCAGGGGCTTAGCCAGAAATCAGAAATAGGGTGTCCAAAATGGTCATTTGGCTTCATTTTTCGGATAATTAGGTGTCCAATTTTGACAGTTTTCCTATCCCCTACATGTTAAAGTTTCTTGAAACAGGGCGTCCAAATGAGTCCATTCTTCACTTCAGGGTGTCCATTTGGACGGGTGGACGGGTGTCTGCCTAAGCCCTTGTATGCACCACAGGTAAAGCATGCAACCATCCTATCATAGTTTGACTGAAATCCCATGTCTAGGGAAACAATTTTAAAAATATTGTACAGGCCTTAAGCAGAAGTTTGTAAGAAATTCATGATCTGACATGTTGTGTTAAATAGAGAAATAAGATGTGTTATCCAGGAGTATATGCATGTGGTTAAGCTTAATACAGATCCTTGTCAAATTATGGTGGGAAACCGGCAGAAAACCTTAAAACACAACACCCGCGATTGCTAAAGCCTCATCGCTCATACACATTCTATTAATGCAATGCTGTTGTTACATTATACAGCTTAAATGTATGTCATGATTTTCAATGAGTAGGCTTGTCATTTAACTTAGCTTGTTGTATTATTGTTTATCATGTGTTGTAATTTAATGCATACAAAATTACCCCCCTTTAAATACATTGCCAACATTAAAATGTTTATATCCAGGCCTGTGCTGTTGGGAAGAACACGATGAACGTCAAAGGGGATCTCTGTGAAAGAACAAAATTCCTCAACAAAATTGAAGGCATTCTTACTGTGTATTATGATTGATTGATTGATGTTTTACACTGTGCTTAAAGGTATTTCACTTAAATGACGGCAGTTTATTCCAACAATAATTGACACTAGCACACCAAATAAAATGGGAAGTATTTTGATAATGGTGGACAGCTTATCTTCCTCCAGTGCTAAGTAAAGACAGAATTGCTACTCTCCAAACAAGTAGCCCTTAGCCATAGACCATAGGGTTGAGTATTACATTCAACTCATGCATGCAAATTGACTACTAAAAGTCTGAAAGCAAATTGTTGTTGGCCGATTTTCTTGTTTTAGCCCAGATATAGTGACATTGCAGCTTTGCATATTAATTCAAAATTTATTTGTTTCAGACATAAACAATAGTCAGACATAATGGCCAGTGAAGAACAAGAAATGCAACAGCAGCAGAATGAGGTCGTCACTGAAGATAGTCCAGAGGACATTCCTGACACGTTATACCACGCAGTCAAGGGAAACAACTACGACGCAGTGCAAAGACTCTTGAAAGATGGAGAGGATGTTAGGATGAGGGGAATGGATGGAAAAACATTGCTACACTTAGCAGTCAGCGTTAATGCAGATCCCAAAATCTTCATCGCCTTGTTAGAAAAACTAGACGAATACGTAATGAGTCGGCGAGATGAGAATGGTGATTCTGTTTTGGAAATGATTTACAAAAACGACTATGCTCAGGAAGCTGAAGACGCCCTTAAAGAGCGGGTTTTAAATCGGATCATGTTAAGTGGAGATGAAGGGATGATCAAATCTCTGGTAATCTCAGGATGGACTATGTTCTGGAGTTTTGATGATATGAAAGTGTCTGAAAAACTAGAAGATTGTAAAGAATCTATTGAACGGCTTTCCGCCTTTAAGGTAGGCATGAAAGATACGAATTATAATCAATTGAATGATTGACTGGCATTTTTCATGGTTTCACAGTTGTAACTGTCACTCTGAGACACAATATGAATATCACAAATTTTTCTGAATCAGATTGTTTCATTGGGGTTTAATGTCATATTCAAGAATAATTCACTTATATGACGATGGATTGTCCACTTTACACTGCTTCTTAGGTTGGAAAAATAAAGAGGAAACCTCTTTAAAAACCACCTCCGCCTGAGCAAAGTCATGTGACTCACTCATATACCTGAGGCTCGATAGATTGACTCGATTCTGTGCAGTGCATTAAAGTAGAATTAGTAAGTGTTAACCCGTAAGCCCTGGAAGGCAAGGTGTTTCCTTCAGGGCCTAAGGGGGTTTGGAATCAATGTTTTTTTTTTTTTTCAATCGCTGACTTGAATATTTAATTTTTTAAATTATTAAATTAATTAAATTTTTTACATTATTTAGGACAAGATAGACATAGTACATAAAGGTATACAAGAGGATGATAGAACCATTCTGGACCTGATGAAGGAGGATGGAGAGTTGTGTATTGCATGTGATAGAACAGGGTTACCGCCCGTTATCAAAGCCTTCGTATTTGGAAAATACGAGCTTGTTAAAGAGATCATTCAACAATTTCCATTCTGCTTGGATGCCACGGACAACGTAAGTTTGGTTTACTCTTTGCTGAACTTAATTTTATTACATGTACATCAATTAAATTACACGTTCATGTAATATTGTAAAACACACTTACAGGCTTGTGTTGTTGGGTAGAATGGTGGAAAACTGAGAGGAAACCTCGTAAAAACCATCCTTGTTGATGGCCAGAGTCATATCGTGTGACTCACTCATATACCTGAATATACCTGATGGTCGACAGACAGTCTCAATCCTATGAACGGTAAATTTGGGTGGGATTAGTAAGGACACTTGTTACCACAAAGCCACGGCCACGGGCCCAGGTCAATTTTAAGATTATGTCAGAAAAGATTACAGCTGCAGTTATAATGATTTTCTTTAAAATAGTCATAAAATGTGAAGTGTTTGTTGTTGGACTTTTCTATTAAACTTCATATTTCAGTTCCCAATGTGTATTAAGTTAATAGAGTTATTTTGATGTATTTTCAAACAGCTAGGTAGATCAGCCCTCCACTATGCTGCTGTACATACAACGCCCGAAGAAGAGGCCATTTACCAGCTATTATTGGATGCTGAGACAGAAGATAAAAAAGACAAGGTAAATCTCCTTAATCTACTAGGAAATAATGAAGATTCACTGGGCCATTTTGTATGTTCATTTGTTTTTATCTACATGTATTTTGTTGATATGGTAGCGAGCCCAGCAAATGAATAATACTAGAATGGAGTTTACATAATTACGGTCGGTGGGCAATTAACTTTTCACACACTTTCTTGTGTTACAGGCAGTAAGTAAGCACGTCATCTTTAACGTCAGAGGATGTTCCACCAGAACCTAGAATAAATGATTATAAGCCAATGGTGCAATTTAATGGTTCATCACCACCAAAAAGCATGTCATTTATAAGACAGCAATGTACTTCAACAGAATGAACCAAGAAATCATGTAGTCTTGCAAATCAGTAGGGGGGCATCTGTAGATCTCAGGAGGCTGTATCTCTGAAACCACATGTTGTATCGGGCTAATTTTGTTGGCCCAAATGGAATACTTTAACCAAGGGTACTGGATTCAAAATTAACTATTTGACAGAAGGTGGCGCCACCTAAGCTGAAATAAATCACATTTGACATCTAGACATATGAGATAATTCTACCAGGTTTTTCTAAAAGGCTGATTTGTAGTCTTCCATTTTAGTCGCAGAAACAAAATGTGGACAAGCGAGGGAAGGGTATGTACCTTTTGACTTGTAGATGGGCATACATCAAGCTCATTCCCAGAAGTCATCTTAGCACAAACATAAGGAGTTAAGACTTTTGTTCAGTCAGCTGAAAAAAGTATCTGAGCAAGACTGACAAAACTTATTTCCTTCTAATTTTAGGTTGGAAAAATTGCGGCAGATTATAAGGAGAGCCAAGGATTATTTGATTTGTCCAAGGTTAAAGAAAGAGTTCTGGAGATACTGAATAATCCTCCAGTTACAAAGAGGGTCAGAGTTCAAAAAGAAGTTGAAGGTCATTCAGAGGTCACAGAAAATCATGAGGATCAAAAGGAAAAGATATCAGAAGATGAAAAAGGTGATCTAAATCTTGCTGGCCAAAAAAAAAAGAAAATAACATTGATCCTCCTTCCCAAAATATGTCCAAAGAAAAATGATTTTAAACATGAAATTTAATTTAAGTCTAAAAACTTTTTTAAATTATTTTTTTAAATATTGAATACTTTTTTTAACCCTTAAAATAGAAACAAATCAAACAAAAGAATAACCTTTGACCTTTCAACTATTAGAACTTGACAAAGCCAATGTATTGACCCATCTCTCAGTCTGATAAGAATCGAAACAATTGATAATGGATTGAAGCTCTTTTGTTTCTGGAAGGGTAGGAAACCAAACTAACAGATCTCTTAAGATTGTTAAGAAGAACAAAATCAAACAAAAATAATTTCTATTCTAGAAGCAGATGAAGCCAAAGAACAAGCTTCAAAGGAAGAAGATCAATTGGATGAGCCAGAAGAAATAACTAAAGAAATTCCAAGCAGAGCCATGAAGGCCGGTCCAAGTTCTCATGAAGGACAATATTTGGCATCCACACTTGGCTCGGTTTTGACAAAAGCTTTGGCAGAGATTGCAGAATGCAGGCCATGGGATCCCATAGAATACCTTGCCCACTTCTTATACAAATATCATGCCGATATGGATTACCTTCAGCAGGTAAGTGTTTATCTCAGCAGGTTTGTTTGTTTGATTGGAATCCAACATCATACTCAAGGGTATTTCACTTATATTCTGACATATTCTACATTCCATAGGGTTCCTTGCTTAAATATGGTGGAAAACCAAAATGAAACCTTGTAGAAACCATCCCAGTGATAGCCAAGAGCCACAAAAGTTTCAATTTTTTTTAAGACTTGTTGACATTGTAGGGCAACAAATAAAGCTAGTTTTAAACTAAATCAAAATCTTTTTTGATTTCAGCAAAAAGATCTTCAAAGCGAAATTCAAGCTGAGAATGAAGAAAGAGAGAAAAGCAGACTCCTGAAAGAGGAAAGACAAGAGGAAGAAAGACAGATTAAAGAAGAAGAACTGAGAAGACAGAAGGAAGAAGCTGAGGAAGAAGAAAGACAAAGATTAGAGCTGGAGGAACAGCAAAGAAAGTCAGTCTCTAAAATATATAAAAAATATTACTAAATTGATATAAGCCTACTGATTGTTTTTTTTTTTTTAATGTCATGGCATGATGAAGGCTAAGTCACAAGTTAATCCCAAATGACACAATGCACTCATCATAGAAGGGATAATTTAATTTTAAAAAAATAGAAATTTTATACCTTTTGGAGAGATTAGCCCATTTCTTCAATTAATAAATGGTTAACAATATTTCAATTTGGGACATATTTAAAAGGTAAATGTCTATTACAAAACAGACACACTGTATTTTAAATTTCTGGGTTACTTCTATATTTTCATTTCAAACAATCCAGGGCAAAAGAAGCATCCCTGGCACATCCCCCTGATTTAGCTACAGTTAAAGAGGAAGAAAATGGTGAAGTTGAGACTGTAGTTAAAGAAAAGGATGCAAATGGACAAACAGAACTACACAAGCTTGCTGGCCAAGAAGGTCAGTGGACTACATTTTTAACATTGTATATGAATGATTGATTGCTGTTTAACACAGATTTATGAGTATTTTTCATATATGATGGCGGTGAATTTCAACAATAATTGACACTAGCATAACTCTAAAATGTTATTATGTGAGGTGTTTTATACTGTTAGAAAGCTTCCACTGTTATTAAGTCAAGGCAGTTATACTACTCTCAAAACAACTTGCCCTTTCACATTATTTTGGCATATTTATAAATTATAGCATTTATTACCAGAAAATACAAAACATGGCAAACTTTCAACAGCAGTTTACACGGAATATGTCAATTCATTAAATGATTTTCTTCTTTTCAAAAGGCTCTGATCTAATGGCTCTGCTAAATGCTGGCTACAGTCTGGCCGACAGAGACGCCAAATACAGAACACCACGGGATATCGCGGAGGAAAACGGCCTGGATGACAACGTGGAAATATTTGGTAAAAGATATTCTACATTTTTCTTAAGCAGTTTAGGATCTGAATCCTTAAAATTGGCGCTAAACTTTTTTTTGATGTAACCTAACATTTGCATGTG
Organism: Mopalia muscosa; assembly: GCA_031763545.1. Taxonomy (NCBI): domain Eukaryota; kingdom Metazoa; phylum Mollusca; class Polyplacophora; order Chitonida; family Mopaliidae; genus Mopalia; species Mopalia muscosa. Next base: position 558 of record JARFOD010037764.1, on the reverse strand, counting down.
CCGTTGATTTGCTGATTTTTTAAATACATAAAAGTATTTGTGAAAAATAAAGCAAATTGCAAACAAACTTCCGTGATGATCAGATTGAAAAGATTAGTCTCAGTCAGAAGCAAATTGCAAATTAAGGCGAACGCTGCAACAGCTTGGGAAACCTACAGTATAAGTTGGTCCTCCTAAAAAAAAATGGATAACCATGGGAAGACCCTCATTCAGCCTGTTCTCACCAGCACAGGCCTGAGAAGTAAACACAGAACAAAATCCAGGCCATCTGATTTGAGGTAAGCTGTCCTATGCTTGAACACAGCCTTTTAATCACCTCAAAGGCCTGAAAAACAGATCAGGTTGCCCCAGGGCTCCAGAACCTCCAGGGCATGCTGCAACAGAAAACTGCCTCCCAACCCCCCTTTTATTTGTTTGTTTGTTTGATTGGTGTTCAACGTTGTACTCAAGGGTATTTCACTTATATGACGACGGATACAATTACAGAACATCACAAACAAATCTGCTTTCCGTTACCCTTTAGCTCTGCGAACACCAGGGCAACAGAAAGCAACCTCT
>JARFOD010037753.1:0-10365 GCA_031763545.1 Mopalia muscosa | reverse complement strand
TAAATCAGGGAAACTACGTCTGTTTTACAGGCCTACAATTGCGACCGATTCTGTAAATGGCATTAACATGATGTAGACTCCCATAAAAATACTGAATAAGAATAAACCCGTCGCCTAATATAATATTCGCTCTTTATTGGTCACCTTAATTGCCATTTCTCATAATAAAATGCATGGTTTTGTTTTGTTGGCTGTAAATATATTGGTGAGTTCGACAGTCTGAACTCTATGACCTACATATAACATGTAGGTCAGTCAGGCCTGCGCTATGTTTCGTTGTTGTTGTAATCTCGCTACATTGGACCATTTCTTAATCAACTTGACTTGGGAGTGTGCCCTACTGAGACTAAACTTGCACAGCATGTGGAATAAATTTTATCATCCTTGCATTCGTGTTGAAAGTCTTCACAAAGACGATAGGATCACAAATGATTGCTGTATACGGTCCCTTCCTGTGGGGATAAATCATTTCTCAGCACTTTTGATAAATGGAACTCTTCTGTATATATCTTAAATAAAAGTTTATTGAAATTCTTTTCCACATATGTGAAATAGTTAGGTTTTTGGTGTTTTATTTTACATATGTGGAAAAGAATTTCACATATGTTGAAAAGAATTCTACATATGTAAATAAATTTTTATTCTACACATGTGAAATTGTTTTTCACATAAGTGAAAATCTTTTCAACATAAGGAAAAAAGAATTCCACATAGCCTAAACTCCAACAATCGCCTACTCTCTCATAGGTCACTAAAATCTAAACAGTCAAATAAACACATCATAACACCGAACGACGCCAACCGTTTGTAGGCTCACCACAGAAACTATAACGACACTGGCTATTTGTACACGCACAACAGGATTGTTAACGACACTGATCGTTTGTAACCTCATCACAGGAACCCTAACGACACTGACTATTTGTATACGCACAACAGGAACCTTAACAACACTGACTATTTGTATACGCACAACAGGAACTCTAATGACACTGAATATTTGTATACGCACAACAAGAACCTTAACGACACTGACTATGTGTATACGCACAACAGGAACCCAAACGACACTTGTATACTCACAACAGGAACCTTAACGACACTGAATATTTGTATATGCACAACAGGAACCCTAACGACACTGACTATTTGTATACGCACAACAGAAACCCTAACGAAACTGACTATTTGTAAACGCAAAACAGAAACCCTAACGACACTGACTATTTGTATACGAACAACATGAACCTTAACGACACTGACTACATGTAAACGCACCACAAAACCCCTTACAACGCTGACTATTTGTAAACGCGCAAAAAGGATTCTTAACGACACTGACCGTCTGTAAACGCACCACAGTAACCCTAAATACGCTGACCGTTTGTAACGTCCTCACAGGAACCCTGATAACGACTATTTGAAAACGCTCAACCGAATTCCTAACGACACACACCGTTTGTAAACGCCCCACACGAACCCTAACGAAACTGACTGATTGTAAAGGCACCACACGATCCCTAACAATACGTACCGATTGTAACCTCACCACTGAAAACCTTACGACACCGCAAAAACCTTAACGGTACTGACCGTTTGTAAACCCAATCCAAGAACATTAACGCCGCTTATCATTTGTAACCACGCAACAGGAACCATAACAATACTGACCGTTTATAAAACATATCACAGAAATCTTAACGACACTGTTTGTAAACGCACCACACGAACCATCGCTACATTGACCGCGTTTAACCCCACAACAGGAACCCAAATTACGCTGACTATTTGTAAGTGCACAACAGGAACCCTAACGACACCGACCGCTTGTAAAAGAACCACAGGAACTCTAACGATATTGACCGTTTTTAACCCCACAACAGGAACACAAATGACGCTGACTGTTGTAACCTCATCTCAGGAACCCCAAAAGACACTGACCGTTTGTAAACGCACCACAGGAAAACGCACCACTAGATAACCATTTCTAGTTTTGTGATAGAACACAACGTTTCGATGCATATGCCTGTATCTTCATCAGGTTTAAATTGACTAAAGAAAAATAGGAGAGGTAGAAGCTATATACTGTATTATATAGTTAAACTAGTTAAATAAAAAATGTCTAATGTTATAGTAAACAGTGTGGACCATAACCATAGATAAGATATCTAACATGCTACATGTATAATAAGAGGATTAAGTTCCAAAGTAACTACTTAAGCAATGGAGTCTGGAGAGAAATAATCTGCGCTGGCACCATAATGGGAAAAAAAATGCCAGTACCTACCCTGCCGTTACGCCTCAGCCTTTTGTTTATAAGCTAACACATGGATTAAGTTGGTCTAGATTTGGCCGTTGGGCTCTGACCCATAGTGGAATTTCCGAGTGTTTACCACCTACCTTTGGAACATTACCAAAGCTAATCCCTATGTTAAAATGGATGAGAATATATAATTATGTATTGGAAGTCGTTGTGCCGCAAGCTGTTGTATCTCAGTGGGTATAAAGAGCGCTGGTCGTGTCAACCAGAGATCCTGAGTTCAAATCCCGGTGGGTACAATCAACATTTTTTTCTCTATATATTATTATGACGTTCTTTTGAAATGTCCACGCATGAGCTGTGTGGGACCTTTTTCGTCACAACCATGTGTTTTCTCAAAATTAAATAATGTTTGTTGCTCAAATTTACCACTGTGAGTCTCACATTTTCCGTTCTTAGGCCTGTTCCACAAAGCCGTCTTAGCTTACGTTAAACATAAATACCATGACGACCAGGCCTGAAGACATAATGCTGCCATGGCAGCTATTTAAATGTTAGCTAAGGTGTATTTGTGAAACGGGCCCAAGAACGGAATATATTTGAGACGCACAGTGGTAAAATGGAGCAAAACACACTTTACTACTGTCCAAACATCGATGTTACCAAAGAGACGCACAGTGGTAAAATGGAACCAAACACAGTTAACTCCTTGCCAAACATCGCTCTTATCAACGAGCCGTAACTTTTTCGAAAAAATGTCATAACCTCATTATTAGCATTGACAATTGATTCCAGTAACAAGTTTCTGAGGGAAAATTAATTATATCTATCCACAGATCAGCAATGTCCTAAGACTAATTAAACAGCCTCACCCCTGGAGAACGAAAGTCCATCAAAGAGCGCCGAGACATAAGTTTTTCGCAATTTTTGCGGTGGTTGATTTTTTTCTCATCTCACTTAGGTTTATTAGCAATCTACTCTGCCGCTGTGCCGACGTCCCTTGGGGATGATGGCTGTATATCTGCACCTCAATAGAAATGCTAGGTCATTGGAGGATTTCACATATTGTTATATTTCTAAATAACTCAATTCGTCGATGCCATTCATTAACTCCATGTATGGCAAGCCAAACAATTCTTTTCCACATATGTGAAATTTTATTTTACTTATGATGAAAAGATTTTCACTTATGTGAAAGAGAATTTCACATATGTAAAATAAAAATGTATTTCACATATCTAGAATTCTTTTCAACATATGTAGAAATGTTTTCAACATATGTAGAATGTTTTCAACATATGTAGAATGTTTTCCACATAAGAAAAATAAAACACCAAAACCTAACTATTTCACATATGTGTAAAATAAACTATAGATATGTACACAAGAGTTCCACTTATAAAAAAAACTAAGATATGATTTCTCCCCCACATATCAAGGAACCGTATCCAACCTTCATTTGTGCTCATATTGTCTTGTGTAGACAATCAAGACGAATGCAAAGACGCTAGGAATATATTCCACATTCTGTGCGAGTTTACCCTCAGCAGGGCACACTTCCAAAAATGGTCAAATGTAGCAAGAAAACGACATTAACAAAACATGGCGAGAACAATGACCTACATGCTGTATATAGGTCATTGACTGCAGACTGCCACAAGTCGAAAACTCCAATATTTTTAGTCTGCAGCCTACAATACAAAACCATGCATTTTATTATGAAAAATGCCAATTAAGGTGCAAAATAAAGAGTGAATATTATAGTAAGCGACGGGTTTTGATTTTATTCAGTACTTTTATTGCAGTCTACATCATTTTATTTTCCCGATGAATAAACCTAGTCATGCTCTCTACAGAATCGGTCGCAAATTTAGGCCTATTAAATAATTGTAGTTTCCCTCATTTATTCTTCGCTAGAAAATCACAAATGATTTGCGAAATGCAGAGGGTGGATGTACTTTTGATCAGATTGTACACTTTCAGCAAATGCATCATTGACGCTAAATACAGGCTGTGAAAGAGAAGTCTGTAATTGAGGTCGTGGATGCTTTTTCCGATATCTACAAAAGAGTTCCACTTACCTTTTTATTTTACATAAGTTAAACAGATTTCCACATATGTAGGTTTATTTTAGATATTCGTTTCAACATATAAAAAATAAAGAATTAATTTTAATTTTTATGTGAAAAAGAATTTCATATGTGTGAAATTCTTGTCCTCACATGTTAAATTCTTTTCCACATATGTTGAATTATTTTCCACATATGTTGAATTCTTCTCCACATATGTGAAATTATTTTTTACATATGGAAAATAAAGTCATTTATTTTACATATGTGGAAAAGAATTTCACAGATGTGGAAACGAATTTCACATATGAGGAAAAGATTTCCGCGTTTCTACGGATGACCAACTTCTTGGATTCATTGAAAATTCAATCACTCGTATGACGATTGTGATACAATTATTGATGGTAGCCCACATAATACAGATACAAGTATCACAGATGCATAAAAGCATAAAAACGCATCACCTCGGCGATCTTCCGGATGAATGACTATAATACAAGGAGAAGCGGGGTTGAGATGCCCAATCCAACAAAACTAGTGACATTTTTTTTTTTTCACCGGCTAAAATCACAAATTCAATCTTCCAGATTCAAAAGTTGTAGTTATTTTGAGAACAACATTATACTCCGGTGTCACATGTTGTGGTTATTTTTAGAACAACATTATACTCCGGTGTCACATTTGTGTATGAAAACGTGTGTGGTAGAGTGAATGGTCAAATAGTTTCTGTTTTATGGTGACATTTGAGTAACTTACACGAAAAGTATGCTTAAAATTAACTGTTTGAAATGTGGACTTAGTACTGACATTCATATTAGAACTGAACACGAATGAAATATTAACTAACGAGTAAAATTAACATTCACTCCTGAGTACGATGTCTACGGTAAGCCCCTACCAAACAAGCACCTTTCAGACAATGGATTGAATATTCATTTGGGTTCACTTTGAGATTTAATATTTCTGTAATAGGTCTTTCGCGAATAAGGTATTGGATTGCCTTAACATTGAATGTTCGTTTGTAGATTAGATAAGATAAAAAAAATTCTTCTTTCCTGATTACTTACGAGTTAAAATTACAGTTTCGGAACATGTTTTAAACTATGTTTTATTTCAAAATATAGTTGATTATTATGTTGATCAATACTGGTCTGCTAATGCTATATTTAGTTGAACTTGATGAGAAAGTGAAAGATATATTGGAATGATAACTATATTTGATATATACCTGTACCACTGCATCATTGTAAAGCCTAGTAACATCTCCGAAGAAGGATAATGAATTTATTTTGACTCAACTTTTAGGAGTATTGATCAAACCACCATTAGGGGTTTTACTTTACCATGTTAAACTCCTTAGTTGTGCGGTAGTCATAATACTGCATCATCGTTAGACTTGGAATACGTATGGCAATTAAGGAACGTTTGAACTGTTTTACTGTATCAAACTGGGATTGGAAACTGACAATATTACATAATTAATAGTTTGTAGTCGTATATTTAGTGTTGCTGTTATAGTTAGAGAATTTATCTACACAGAAATAAAAGAATACTGCTAGTATGATTAAAAAAGGAATTATTGTATAACTGGAATTATGTATGAAATAAGTGTAAATTCAAAAAACTAAGGACGTTCTAAAGAACATATTGGGGAGAATGTCATGCCCCAGGTCTGTAAGCTAAGGTTACATGTACAAAGCCTTTAAGAGTTATGTCCCGTGAATGTAAGGCTACAGGCAGAGTTCTATAATAGGAGGATATAAGTTGTGGCTCCGACGCAGGGTTTTTATAGCATTTTACAAAAGTGTTGATTTTCTTGGATTGAAATTAATTAAACGACCTTTTAAAGTGTTACCCAGCCTGGAACAGCCTGTTATAATGCTGCATTGTTCACAACATTGAAAGAATGGTCAATCAGCTATTCGAAAATACGATTTTTTACGACATGGCGTAGAAATCGCTACACCGTTTTTGAAGGCATCATTGACTACATCCAGTATGCAAAATTTCAGCTCTACTACCGATAGTTTTTTTTAATCAATTATCTGCAGATATGCATATTATTTTAATGTACAACTTACCCATTGGTCTGTTATATAACTGTTTCTCCACAAACGTGACTCATACATGCAACTTTCAAAAAAGAGTTAATTTATTTCTAATATCGCATTTGGGTTCTTGCATAATCAGTATTTCATAAAATTATACTGAAAACATAGTGTTTTGTTCGTACCAAAAGACAAGAATTTTGACTTCGCATAATAAAAATATGCATTATGTACAGCAGAGTGGGTTTTTTAAAAATATAACTCTGTACTTTATTGTCATAATTTAAATTCGAAGACATAAAATAAGTAATGGCAAAGTTACGATAAAACGCTATTTGTAAAATTCCACGCACGTACGTAACATAGAAAACCATACGTTTTAAAACTCGCATACAGCTAAATCGACTTTGGTGCCTTAAGCAGCTCTCACTTGTCATTCTTTAGTATGAATTCCCCCCGCAGAAAATAGCTTAAGTAATGAACTGACGAAATATTTAACCCCATAAACCGTGCATATATTCAATAGAATATATTTTGGCTTTTAAAATCACATCTTACCTCTATATTTCGTGCGTAACTGCGAGTCCGAAGTTTGGACACCACCTCTTCCTCCATCGTTTTTTGCCGCCACAGTCTCGCTTTCAAGTTGTACTTTACTTATTTAGTACAATGATGTCAACGGGATTTCCTCAACTTAAATTTTATCAGTGGGGATATCCCAATTGTGGATGTAGGTCATTGATTTTGTTCGTAACTTTCTGGACACGGAACTTAATGTAACGTAAGTGAAATACCAAAATTCAACCCAATACATTTATCTAAAGCGTGAAAAAATCCTTATCAATCAAATAATCCCATTATAATAATAATTTTGTCTAAAATAAAAATTTAATTTATGTCAAGCACACTTCGTGAACGAGATCGAGCAAGACACCACGAGTTACGAACGAATTTAGATTTTTAAATATTTTCTATTCAACACAAATAAATGAAATTTTGTTTATAGTTTTCCATTCAGACTGCTAATAGTGACCATATGCAAATACTTAATGCTCGTCTTCCAAAAAATACCACCGTCTAGAAATAATCGTTATTTTCACTTTATAGTGCATCTCGTGTCACGTTTACAATGGCGGAAGATGGTACATGGCACTCACTTACTGGATTAAACTCAAACGTTCCCAAAATTATTTAATGGTGAAATTGCTTTTTCTATTTATTCATACACCCAACAATACACAGCAACAAAAGTAATTCGTTTTGTCATGGTATTTTATTTAATACACAACAAACAAACAAAGCACGTGGGCTGCCCCCAATACTGAAGAATTAGTAATATGTATTTGACGTGTCATTTTTTATTGCGTATGCATCAATAACATGTTTTAATGAAAATTATGTACATGTATATGTCTATGCACGGTTGCTTTTCGCATTTCAAGTTTTACTTACATCTATCATCTACGACACAAAGCCAAAACAACTCTCGCTGGGTTTTTGGATATGCATCATTTATTCAGGTCAAATAACTGTCCACTTCAACTCTAAGTTGAGGCAGGTTCAAGTATGGTTGAAGTGATATAACACACTTATTTTATACTGAGCTTGTATTTATATTAAGTGCTTAACTGCAACTACCTACGACGATATCTTTTCTGGTCTTTTCTTTAATTTAAATGTATCCTTTGAACAGTTTCTTATCGTTCCTTTTCATCGGTGAGGCATTTTTTATTATAATTTATTATACGTCTAAACAGTTAGAATTTTTGGACTTTGTTGGGGTTTTTTTGTGGCTTTTTTTTTTTGGGGGGGGGGTGTCTTAAAGTACGGAGTTTTGTTTATTTGTACATAGATTTGTACGATTGATTGGAATTAAACTGTGTTTTACTTATTTTATGACTGGTTGTTCATTTCACAATTTTCCTTACTTAAATAAATACGGCCTAAAACTGGAAGGAAACCAGGTAAAAACACCATGGGGATTGCGGCCACCTCGAATTACTCACTAATATTCCGGTCGACAGGCGAACTTGCACCAGTAGACGGTAGCTAGTACATCGAAGTAGAATAGGTAAGTAGACACACTGAGCCTCGGCTGCAAGCTGACTAATTGAGAGAAAAAGGCCATTGTTATATTCCATAAAAGTAACCAAAGTTGTAGAATTTGATTAAATCTAGCAATAATATTACTTTCAGAAGCTCTATTAAATATACGTGCATCTATCAAGCCTAAATTTTATTTCTACAATATCAAAAATTATTGCAATGCTTTCCATATTCACCACTGAAGAAGGCAAGATTCCTTTATCAGACATTTACTTTGTAAAATCTGGTGGGTTTTTTTGTGTTTTTTTTTTTTCGCGAGACATAAACAGAATTAGAACCAAGTCAGATTTTACGCATGCCATCATCTATTTAATACTTAATCCACTTGAGCTGTTTCCTAATTGTTTGTGACCTGGTATATCGTTTGCTTTTAAAGTGTGCCTGACGATATGGCTCAATGCTTAGCTATAGACGAACCGCTGATTCTGTAAAGCTCAAATTGTAGTCCTTCAAATGACACTGGATATGAAGGAATACGAAAACGTATTAAAGTCGCCAACCTGTGAAGTGAGTGGGTGAAGGCGAAGAGGGGATGGACGGGGACGGGGAAGGGGTAACGAGTTTCAATGGACAGCTTTATACGCTGTCTTTTTACAAATGCCATACTCTTATAATTGTTTCCGTCGTTTAAAAAACCATAGTCATACAACTACCCCCAAAAGCACAGCAAGATGTTGTTGATATATATAAATTTTTCCGTGTGTACAGTTTATAAATAGTGTCTCGCTAAGAATATCTTAAGATACTAGTTTTGTATTCTCAATTCAACGGAAGGCTTTGCCTAAATGCGGTTTGTTTGGAGTGTAGCAACGCTGTCTTTATCAAGCACGGGAGGGTCAGCACGTAGTGCATCACCAACCAATCGATTCATAAAGCTATAAAGGGAACCAGGTTATTATAGTCTGATTGAGCAACCATTGTTTCGAAAACAGCATTATAATGACATATTTAGCTCTATGAAATTCATAAGTATTACATTATTAACAACTAGTAAATGTTGTTTTTTTGAATTTTTATTTTATTATTTTAATGATATATGTAGTATAACAGTGTCTTATTAAGTCCATAATATATAAAATAACATGATTGTAGTAAATATCATAGAAGATTGATATAACATTTAATGTACTAAATAAATTTTAAAAACTGTTCTAGATATATATATCCGACCATTTAACCTGCTTTCGATATAAATATCTATGAACGGTCTCCAAGAAAAGGTACATTTGAATAAGGGCAATGAAATATATAATGGATCTTGTCACCATCACCATTTCTGTTACACATTGCATAAACCATATAACATGGAGTTGATCGGGAGATATTTAATGTCTTGTTGGAATTAAAATAGCGCCAAGACCATCAGTACTGCGAAAGCCTAATATTTCTTTCCCATATTTGAGAATTGTTACTACAGCACTATGGAAATTTTTATGATACAGGCAATGGGAAATTGATAATTTCGTGATTTTTTTTAATTAAATCGTACATTGATGTTCCATGAAGATACATGGGACCTCCCGCTTACACTTAAGGCAAAGTAAGGTAAATAGCTTTTCCCACAATCACGTTTCATCCCTTGACAGTGTTTAACCTAGAGAAAATTGTTTAAATCGTTTAAATATAAAGAAAACAATGAAAGGAACAAATATTTATCACTGCAAAGTGTCAAGATAGTTAATTATTGTATCGTACTCGTGATGATGGCGTGATACATGTGATACATTATTATTGGAAAGTAAGGCCACAGAAAAGACACAGGCAATATTCTCCAAAGGTTAAGAGGTCAATTGTTTTTGTTTTCTTTTGGCATGGAGTAGAGAAACGCCTGGCCGGAAATAGAGTCCGGGTCTGCAAAAAATCGAACGTAGTCATCGATGAA